>OW026366.1:6600000-6902500 GCA_932273885.2 Leucozona laternaria
TGTAAAAAAGGAAGGTGGTAAGACAGGGAGGTTGTTAAAAAGAAAGGTAGTCAAACAACGGGTGTAAAATCTTTTGCCTAGATTTCTGCGTTCAAAAAACTAGTGAAGAAAATGGAAAATATATAAAAGTCATTCTACTTACGTTTATCTATACTTTTGCTGAATTTCCAGGGATAAATAAATAAATAACAATCTTTAAATTTATTTTTTTGTTTTTTTTTTTCTTTAATTACTTTTTATTCTTTGATTTTATATTTTCTTTCATAAACATTTTGTGTATGCACATTCACAGTGTTACAAATTTCTTTACCTATGCAATACAATATTTAGTTTTATTATTATCACTAACACAACGACTCGTAATTTTTAAACATCTAATACATTTGTTAAAATATCTAATATAACACACATGTCTAATAATAGCTTCTTTAGATTTTGTTTTTAATATTTTATAAATTAAAACTACAATGAAATACTCAGTTTTTAATACACGAGCTTTACAAAATGAAATAAATAGTTTTTTTTTGTTTTACTTAAATTTTGTTTATCTAATCTAATGAATTTGATTTTGTTTTAAAAATTTTGTTGGTACATTAGTTGTTTTTTTTTTTTTTGAATTTTAAATAATAAATTATGAATCGTTATTTTTCGTCAAGTTTAAATACTTTTCTTTCTTATATTTGTTGTTTGTTAAATCTTAACCTAAAATTAAATGTTATTTTATTAATTTTAATTTTATTATACATTTTAATTGTAAGCATTATCACAACATCATCACTTAGTTTACACACAAATAAAATATAAGTACTCATTTTTTTTTGTTTGCTGTCTAATTCTAGTATGGAGAGTTTCGTTGAGTTTTTTTTTTTTTTAATTTTTTCTTCAAATTTAATCTAATTTAACAATTTGTTTAGTCCAATTTTTTAAAAATAATAAAATAATTTACTTAAAAAATAGTTTTGTTTTTCTTTTCGTAATTTGTTTGTCAGGTATGTGATTTTGTTTTTTTTCTTAAAATCAAATTGAAAAACTGTTTGAAAATATCTCGCACTCTGGTCACACTAACTTAATCAATTAATATTATTTGGCGAAAAAAATCCAAACAGTTTTTCATTATTTTTGTCAAATTAAAAAAAAAAATGTTTTTGAATTAAGATCAATAAAGGTAGATGATTATCACCAGTGATCAATGTCTCTTGGTCGTTCGTGTGGGATTTTACTAAAGAGGGGAACATTTTTATTAAAGAATATTTTTTTGTTTAGGTGTTGACTATATATATACTCACGGTAACATTCTTGATAAAGCCTGTTTGTGCATTGGTGAGATCTGTACGGTTGCCGAGGCTATACTCGACCCAGAGTCTTGTGACATGGTACGCTGCATGCTCATTGGGTGGGATGGTAGTTGCTGCGCCCTTCGGAAGGGATATCGCCATGGGCTCTTTGGTGCATCACCTTGGAAGCCCTTGTTCTCGACTCCACTCGAAACTCCTGCGGCATTTGAAAAACCCATCGTAGAGTCTCGCGCTTTCGAAGAAAGTCTTCGTAAAATTCGAGATCCCAGACCAGGTGGATCTTCGAGGCCTCTACTGCTGATGCGTTTCCTAAAACGAACATCGCTGGATTCCTCCAGAATGACATGCCTGTCATAAGGCGTGCCATAATAGACTTCTAAGACTGTTGAGAAAGTGTGTGGCCACACTAAGTCAATAATTGAGATGAGCACCCCGGCGACAAAGCAGAGAATACCTAAAAAAAACACAAAGTCATATTTCAAAGGGCGTTAAAAAGCTCCCCCCAAACGCTACATACCTGCAACTAGCAATAGCCAATAACACCACCCAAGATGGAATTCAAGTTTCCCACCTTCCAGGTAGATTGTCAAAGGTCTATCTGGCAACAGACAATAGTAACCAATATTGGTGATGACCAGCAGCAGTCCTGTCAATGCCTTCATATAGGCTCCATATCGGGGAACAGCAATGAGGAGCAGATTCATCAGTAACCACGAAGCTAATGAGGTCCAGAGCAGAATGCTGGCAAAGTATCCAGCTGCGCGGTATTGTCCACCCCAAGAGAAACCCTCTCGGCCTAAGCTGAAATATTCAGCCACTGTCAAAATTGGATATGGCAAGCCGCGTTGCAGAGCGTCACGGTAATTGGTGCTCATGTCGGTGGCACCCTCCCAGGTGAAGCGTTCGTTATAGTCAATGTCTGGCGGGGTCCAATTCCCAACCGGAATGGCTGTAAGTAAAAAAAAAAAAAAATATGATAAAATTTAATTATTAAATACATTTCACAGATTCTTATAACCAAATTTGCTGTATAAACTGAACAGCCAAAGCCTAAATATCTCACCCAGCTATGAATTTAATTGAGCTCTCCTCAATATACAAAGCTGGTATGTGCTTGTGCACTGCCTCACGCATAGTTAACTGCGTGCTGGGTGAATAATTGCCAAGGAGTAACGACTTAACACAAGCCGTTAACAACAAATGTCGACTCTCTAACCTTGCCAATCGCTGAAGGCCGACAATATAAATAAATTGAAGCAAAACGAAAATATTGTCGGGCCTCCATGGCGTATGAGTAACCAACAATTTTGAGAAGAGAAAACCAAATCAAATCAGTTACAGTTGCACTTTAACTGAAACTGCAGAACGCACCACTCACACACACATTCATGAGACACAAATAAAAATGAAAACGTACAAAAAAAAAATTATGTGGCTGTGTAAAGCAGTGCGTAATGCATGTTGTAGGAAATAATTGGCCTGGTCACTGATGCAAGAAAAATGCAAACAAAAATGACAACAACTTGTGTTAGACATGCAGACTGACTTTGTTGCCATAAGAATTTCAACTTAACGATTCTATTAGACCCGAGGGAGTGGCAGTAGCAACAGCAATCGTTGCAAGAAAAATCACCCGCCACTGGGTGATAATTAACAATTAATGGCAATCCCTGTGTTTTGCGTAATGTTGAATTTTTTGTTAACAAATTTGTCGAACCGCAGTGTTAATTAAATTAAATTATATTTAATCGATTTTGAATATAGTGTTGTTGGTTATGGGGGAGTTAGTTTATGCGGTGTGTTCTTTTCCAAAGGAACACCTGAGTTTTGTGTATACAGAATAGGCCTTTGGGTTCTGCTTGGGGTCCAACTAACAACACGATATTGAGAAATATCTCCACATGAGTGGGTGCGACTAAATGAGGCGAATAATTAGTTAGCCATGTTTTAAGCCATATGGTAGCTGATGGTGGCGGGAAGCCTATAGTGCTTGTAATAAATATTAGTAAACATATTCTCTGCGTATGATTGAGAATTATAAGATAAATATGTTTGACCGTGGGAAATTTAAATAGCAATTCATTTTTGCATTGGATGTTAATATTTTTGTGTGTTCTACGGAAAATTGCGTCTAGAAAAAGGTGTAAGGTGAGTATAGAAAAACATTTACAAATAAATTATGATAAATCAATATTTATGTTTCGGAAAAAGTATTAAAAAAAGAAAACTTTTCGCCACTTCAAAAAATTTAAAAAATCGTTGTTAACCATGTATTAATTTGTTTGCAACTGCCAACTCCAAGTTCAAATATCTCAGAAATTCCAATAATGATTTTGAAAATTTATCCATCACCTTTCATTTGATACCCAATTTGTAAGGGTTAAAAAAAATTAACCACCCCTTTTAGACTTAGAAATTTTTCAAGGTGAATATAAGAAATAAAGAAAAATTGACGATTAAGCTGCACAAAATCCACTTTAAATTGAAAAATCATGCTGCGATATTTGAAGTTTTGAAAGAAAAATTTGTCACTAATAATTCTGTAATAAAAAATTAAAATGAATTAAAAATTTCCAATTCTTTATTTACGTAAAATTTATAAACCGATTTTCAAAATTTTTATTTACATATAATCCTGACTAATCAGCAATGATTTTCGTATGCCAAATATTTTTCTACGTCAACCACAAGCTTCAAAAAATTCTTAAAAGTCAATTTAAGAAAAAATCCAAGATTTAAAAATTTATTAAATGGCTCCAAAAAGGGGTATGGCCATGAGAGGGGAGAGGCCTAAAAATGTACGTGACCAGAAAGGGGGTGTCTCCAACAAAAGGGGTGTGTCGTAAAAAACAGGCGTATCCTAAAAAAGACGTGTCCTAAAAAGGGGCAACAAGGAGTGTGCCCTAAAAAGTGGGCGATGGCCAAAAGTGGGCGTGGCCTAAAAGGGGCGTGACTAAAATTAGGGTGTCGCATAAAAGGGGGTAGTCAAAAAGAGGGGTGGTCGAAAATGGTAGATGGTCAAAAGGAGTGGTGGTCGAAATTGAGAGGTAGTCAAAAAAGGAGTGGTGAAACAGGGAAGTCGTTAAAAAGGGAGGTGGTCAAGCAACGGGTGTGACCTACGGCCCCTTGCTTGCACTTAAATCGTTACTTTTGCACTACGATAGACAATAATGTCACAACCAAAAGTCGGAACACCAACATGAAAACTTAAAAGGCAAACACAGCCGGAAACGCCCGTTAATTACCTATTTAGCACTGAAAACCCCAACCTTTAATGAGCCTTGGTTGCGGAGACATCGCCATCTAAAGCCTTTTTTAGGATTAGAATTACCCTCGGGGAATACTTCTTCGATTAACTTTGCGATATCTCAACCTTGCCATCCATAGCACCCTGAAATTCATCCAGATTTCAGGTTGGTTCAGGGAACCTAAAAGTCCCACTCGCTCCCCTCCCTACCCACTTTCACAACATCCCTTTACCCCGGGGAACGCAATGGATCCACGGAGATCCGAGTGAGATGATGCGGCTTGCCGTAGCATCACCACACCTAACCTAACCTAACCTAACCTAGGGTTAGATCGAATTTCTTTAAATGCCAATGTTTCGAGAACCAAACCTTGCAAAATATTATAGTTTCCAGATTAAAAGAGATCTTCAACAGAAAGTTTTAAAAAACCGCAACCACTTTTTAGGCACTATTGCGGAAAAAACCCAAACATTTTGTACGCTTTTGGATTGAAATTAAGAAATTAACCGAAAAATTATTTGTATTAAAATATTTCAAAAACCAGACCCTCTACAAGCTTTTAATTTAGACGTCCGGAATAGAGTTTGAAAAGGCAATTCTTTTGATTTATGTCTTGATGGGTTTCGAATACATTGTAAGTAGAGATATATTAAACATAAAACACCCATTGCGCAAATTAGACGATTGCCTATAATAAACGCGGTTCACTTCTCGACCTCTTTGCCTACTGTACGGCACAATTTTCGCGGTTCTTGGTTTTTGGATAGTTCTCTAACTGCACGTGTACCTGTAAAAGTTCTTCGATTTATATCAAAGTCCATGTAAAATCTGGCATATTTAATGAATTAATACAAAATGTTTATCACTTTTGGAGAAAAAAAATGATTTTAGTGAAGAACTGAAGATTCAGTTTTTGGGAAGCTGCGCGGAAACCTGTACGATAACCCGAATAGGCATACTAACATCCTTGGAAATCGAAGCAAGTTGTATGTGACTCTTAATAACCCAACAACCTGTCTAACTAATTGGAACATCATTGGCATTTTTTGAGGTGCGGACGATGGATCCACAAATTTTAGCCCGTTGCGGACTCACACCCTAAATGTCTGAGGATTGAATCTCAGCCTAGTTCACCGGCTATACTACCACTTGCAAGGAAGTGACAAATCCCCCTTGTCGTGTGACTAAAAGCTGCCGGAGCCATTTTTTTACTATCAGGTTAATATCTAAGGTATATTATAATTGCGTTACTATTCTCATTTAAATAACTTTTAACTATTTTAGTTTGCCTCAGGTTTAAAGAGCTTCATTACGGTATTTTACCGAACAGTGAATACATCAAATAAAGAAAAAACTAAATTAAAAAAAAACTATAATAACTGAGTGATTGTGTCATTAAGCCTCATTTATCTGCCACTCTTTCCTCAATTTAAATCTTCATTTTTGCCTTTACAAATAGCTCTAACTTTATCATCGGAATCACCGGTGGTTTCTTAATTAAATCCATGCATCGTTTGTATACCTACTAACGAAATAATTTTAATTAATTTTAAGTAAAAGCTTGTCAATCCTATATAGCCTTAAACGCGTATATCTCACTTAGTGCGCGCATTCCAATGAGAATCACCACAAAGCCTACGGGCATGTAACAGAGTAACATATATTTATCTTTTACACAAAGTTGGAATTCCTTAAAAAAAAAAAAATAATTCACCTGTCACTCAGATTTTTTTTTTGTTTTTAATTTCAAGCTCAACTCACTGCACTTTGCACATTTCGAACACAATGAATGTACATACATAGGTATACGTAGTAGTAGTAGGTATAAACTTAAATCAGTTGCACTTGCGCTTGACGAACTCCTTTAGTGTGTAATTTTCCGGATCAAACTCACATTATGATCTCAATATCTTTGACAGAGATCTCCATCTACCGACAAATGGAATAAATTAAGATTTAGTACGTGCACACGCATGCGCGCACTTCGCGATTTGCCGTCATAATCATAATCTATAGCATCCATCTCTGAACTCTAAACGCGTCACAATGGGGTTGAGTGGTCTAAAAGTTGGCAACAAATTAGCAAAAAGACACAAAGATCTATTTCAATATTTGACACTAAGAGAGGGCTTTTGTGGTTTTGATATTTTACCAAAAGAACGTCATTTAAAGGTTTTAACGTCTTCTTGTGGCTTTTTTAAAAAAAGTGAGATTTTTGTTGAGTTGTGTTAATTTCCAGATCGGCGACAGAGAGAGAGAGTAGCTGTCTCTTAATACACCTGAATAGTTAATAAATAAAAACAATTTTTTTGTTTAGATTTTGGATCTATGACTCCACCTTAAAATGTGTGTTTCAGATAAAAAATCAAATCTTTATTCAGACACTGTGAAATCAGCCCTTAGTTTCTGGATTAAACTATATCTATTGACGTTGTTCGAAGGTCGTATGAGGCATACAACCATTTTCTCTATTATTTTACTACTTCTATGAAATTTTCTTTACAAGTTCTACAAAGTTTTGATTTTTTACCAGATTTGGAGGGTCTCCTGTCCCATTGTCCCCTGGCACCTTCTCAGAAGCAAGTCAGCCTCTATGCTACGCGGCAGCTGAAGCAATTTGTTTCTAGGAAATAAAAACGCGGTCGGTAATTGGTGGTTAGATAGATAGGTAGGTACCTACACTACAGGAGATTACAGAGAGGAGGGTCTAGACTCAAGATTGCGACGAGTCCAAAAAGACAGACGGGTTTTGTCTTTTTTTTTTTTATTTTCTTGTAAAATATCTTTCCTTATGAAAATATTATGATATTTATATTATGAGATGTCGGTTCCCGGCACCCGGATGTTTGAAAGTGAAAATTTGTTTTTTTTTTTTATCCTGGCTAACTGGACATGAACTGAACGTTGGCTCAAGCAGAGTCATAACGATAGGCTGTTAAAGCTGTTGTCATTTGGCGCCGTCATTATATCCACCTATATAAGTATGGCGTCGTCCGTCGTCGTCGTGCCTCTTTTCAATCGGCGCGTAAAAGGTGTGGAGTGAAATTGCATGTAGTAAGTATATTCGCACGTAAGAAAAATATCAGTTACCATATTTGTATTGGGAAGCAGTAGCAGTATTGACGCAATGTAAATGGACGCACACCTAAAGGCATATACAAAGTCATAGTTTTTCATAGTTTAAGACAAACAAAAAAAATACTCCAAAGGAGACTCAAAGACATTAATCTTAAGCAAAATGCCAGAATGTGTGTTCGCGATAGACAACAAGTATTTGCAATCAATCAATGCTTCAGAATTCGGAGTCCATGCAGATCCATCAAATGTCACAGAGGAAATTTAAGAAGAATCTGTCAAAAGACTAATTGAAGACAAGCGAGTCGTTTGTGCAATGTTTGATGGTTGAATTCGTGGAATTTGGCAACAGGGTGAGTTGGATAAATTTGTGTAGGTATGGTATGCATATAATTTGATTATAATACTGCACCTCTGTGCCCAATATTAGAAACAAGTGAAACAATTTCGACCAAAAAACGTGTAGGTAATGCTTATTTCCGCTATGCGAATTTACAATTACTTTGTTCATTTCAGGTTTAATCAAAATCGTTGTGAGAAAATTAAAAAAAAAAAAAAGAAATTGTTGTATGGCAGCTATCCGTTCTGGATGAGCTAAGACAAAAATTCGAATTTCACTTCTAGGGAATCACATAAAAATTCACTATAACAAATTTCATACAAATTGGGGCACACGTTCTAGCTCAAATAACAGTGGCATTAAAACACACAGACCCACAGACCCACCTTTTGGACTTTTCAATTATCACAGTGTTAGTTTTGATTATAACCTCCTCGATTTTTTTTAACACAAAACTAAAACTTGCCGTATAGAGCAAGTAAAAAAGAACAAAAATTAATTGCTACCGAGAAACTGAAATTACAAAAATTTATTTCTGATGTTCCAAAAACCAAAATGAATAATTTTCGAATGAAATCAGCTTCATTCACTTTGACTCATGGTTTGGTGTGGTATTTCAGTTGAAAACATCACAAGTCACAAAATCACACAACCATATTTCTTTGAAATTATAAATTATTTAGTGTAGAATTAAACATAAAATTAAAAAAAAAAAAAAAAAAACATCAACCAATTTTTGAAGCATCGCGGTTTTTCAATAAAAACCAGTTGAATTGTTTTTTAGAAAAATGAAAATAATGAAATGATTGACGGGAGGTGCCATAAATAGCAATTTTTGGAATTTTTTTTTACTTTAAGATTAGCCTATTAGAAACCTGTTTCAATCCTCTGAAATTTTGATATGTAAACATCTTAACTCTCGGTATGGGGAAACTGAAAAAGCAACGTCAACGCCAACGAATATTAAAGAAACGAATCGTAATCGTTCTCGTTTTGCCTTTCTTTTGTTCTCCTGAGGCAAACACGAATGTTTTTTTGTCAACTGCTGGCAACTTTTTGAGAAAAATAAGATTTTTGCTACTTAAAAGAACCTTCTGTATGAAATGTTGTTAATTGACATCGGTGAAGCTGTTAACGAGAAAGTCGAAAATCAAAAAAAAGGAAACAACGCAGTTTTTGGTAAATTCGTTTTACCAAAATGCAGACCATACCTACAGTATTTTTTATTAAGATCGTTATAGCCGTTTTGAGATACATATTTAAAACAGTTCTTATGAATATTTAGTGCCACTTACCATTATTTTTGGAGAACAAGAAACTTCAATTTGCTTCTAAGAAACCGCAAGTTAAAAATTTTAAGAAAATCACTTCAGTGGTTGGGTTTGGAAAGGGTGATAATACGGCTGGCCGCATCACCTCACTCAGATCTCAGTGGATTCATTGTGCTTCCCAGGGTCAAGGTAAGGTGTTTGTATAGGGATGGGTAGAGGAAGGGAGCTTGTTACCAAGTTTAAAGAAATTCGACCTATATCGGTTAAAGATGCAGGTGAACAATCAGACATTTAGAATTGCGAGACCCACTTTTTCGACTTCCCTGTGATCGTAATGTCAAATTTGACACAAGATCTGGTATTAAAGCATTGGTATCGAGTTTTGTAGATGAAATCCAATCTGTAGTAATTTACCCCCGTTTGGAAAAATCGATTTTCGAACTAACTAACACATTTACATTCTATTACCTTATTAATAATTCGTATAGGTATACATAAGTTTCCCTGATGCAATTCAATAATTGGTCTATGAATTTCTTTAATATCTTACCATTTTAGTCCAAAGTCTTTGCGGACTAAAATGTTCTAGAAATTCTCACCTTTGGACAGTATACCTACCTAGGTGCAAACAAACAACAACGAACCCATTATTTAAAATATTTCGTTTACCAATAAATTAATGAAAAATAAATAATAAATTCAAACATTATTAAATTGAAACTTATTATGAACGGACAAGTGCTGCGTTCAACTATTTAGTTTAGAAAGCTGGATTCATATTAAAAATAGCAATATTTTTTATTCCTAAAAGCTTTTCCTTGTTTTGACAAATTCAAAATAATTTATCAAACAAAAAAAAAATGTAATTTATCCATCAAAGAAAAAATAAAATGTAGGAATCTCTATACCTTCTAAGAGTTCCAAAGCCCCATGGGCTATAATGGCGTCTACACTTCAATCATTTCAAATATTCACTGGGTAGCTTAATAACTTCTTTAATTGGTCATTGACCAAACCGCAAATCCATCTCCATTGAATGACATATATTTAAATAAAAATAAATTAGTTAGTTACACGCTCTGTTGGATCGCTCACATTCACATAACTACGTTTAATAGTCACACAGCGACGACCGCAGCAGCTATGCATCACTAACATAGTCAAAGTCTGACTTAAATAAACTTACAATCACTATTATAACTTGCTTATGCGATCTCTCCTTCTCTCTCTCTCTCTTCCTCTCTCGATCGCTCATAAAGTTGATTAATTGTCTTGAAATTAAAATCGAATTTTCCGCATACTTTGGTGCCGCAGAGCAACGTATTTTACAACTTGAGATTATCGAGGAGCGTAGCGTTTCGAGCAGCAGCAGCAGCGGCGGCGAATGAATTATCATCATTCCTGACCTCGTCAACTGTATATTCACATTCTCAATCAGAGTCAGAGTCTTATATTTCTTGTCTAGACTCTCTGAAATGATTACTTCAGGGAGTCTGAGTCTGTGCGGCTTCGCCACCTGATGTCGAGAATGGTATTTTGTTATTTTTTGATTATACAGCGCAGCGCCTGAATAGCTTGTTTTGATTTTAGAGGCGTAGATCAGGCTATCAGACAGAGGAGCGCTATAGCCCATACTAGACAAACAGTCTTAATGAACACAAATGTCTACCAAACGCACAGCGACAGCACCGACCGTTTTGAGAATTACAAAATCACTAGAGTTATTCGTCATTCAAACTGCGACCGGGGATCTTCCATTCGATAGATATATACGAATGACAATAATCTGGGTGCGCGGTATTGATGAAATAATGGAGAAGATTAACCTGACGGAGCTTAGCTGAGACTCTGTCAAATTAATATGCAACATTATAAAAAAAAAACAGTTAAATATTTTTTTCGAAATTTTGTAATCCAACTGGATTTGCAAAAAAAAAAAATTACCAGCTGATACTGGGTGATTCGAAATTTAAATTTGTCCCTTATGCATGATTCGATCACACAAACTTGCTGTTGTGCTTGTGGTTCAAAGAAAAAACTTCTTCTCGGGGAACAGACACAATAGTACCTACCTCTGAGGCGGTGCTGGGGGGGCGTTTTAAAGAAAATTCCCTTCAGACAGTCGGAAAATTCCCTATTTGTCACACACATTTTCCCTGGTTTCCCTTTTTATTTCCCACAGCATAAAAGAAGATATTTTCTTTAAATAATAATTGGATTTGTATGAAAAAATTAAATTCCTTGTTAAAAAATAAAAAGTGCCTGGCTCATAACTCTCGCATGGTTAAAATTGGTCGAGGAACGATGGAAAATGGAATAAAACTCATACTATTTGTTTCAATTTTCATTGTTTCTCGACTGATTTCTTCGATGCGAGAGTAACAGAACGTAGGCACAGGATTCAAATTTATCTCGTCTAATGGGTCTATCAATACGGACTTCCGAACTTTGACAGTTGATAGTGGCCATTTTGCTTAAGCTACATCTGTCAAATTGGCTCACATTTATTCAGTATAGTATATACACGTCGGAATGATAAAATTTTTTTAATAAAAATGGGTATTCTGTTCGGACAAAGTTCAGCGCGTTTCGCCTATCTTACGGTCGCCATAATCGTCCTGCTATTCGCAGTGTGGTAGATAAATTTGAGTCAAATGCTTCAGTAAACGATCAGCCAATACCTGTACATCGACGAAACGCAAGATCTGCCGAAAACATCACCGCTGTCCGTGAGAGTGTGCAGGAGAATCCGATGCAGTCAATTTCCCGTCGCTCACAAGAACTCGGCCTTTCGCAGGACATAACTTGGCGAATTTTGCGTCGTGACTTGAGCCTGCACAAGTACAAAATTCAACTGACACAGGAGCTGAAGGTAAACGACCATAGACAACGACGTGTGTTGGCTGAATAGGCTCTGGTGCAGTTGCAATTTGACCTTAATATTTATCGAAAAATCATCATCAGCCATGAGGGCCATTTCTGTATGAATGGGTACGTCAAAAAAAAAAACTGTGATATTTGGGACGATACAAATCCACATGAGATCCAAGAGCGTCCAATGAAACCCGAAAAAGTCACTGTATAGTGTGAATTATGGGCTGGCGGCGTCATCGGTCCATATTTCTTGGAAAACGACATTGACCAGGTCATCACCGTCAACGGGGAGCGCTATAGGTCGAATTAAAATTATAACAACGATTATTTTTCCGAGTAAATTTTAATATGCAAGGAATTCACACAAAATGAGTCGGTTTTGCGTTTCTCACTTTAGAGGTTAAAATTTCTCGACAAAAGGAGTTTTTCCCACGATCCCTCAGCACTGTCTGAGGCTGAGGCATCCGACTGAAGTTTACAACGTATTTTTAACCAGAAATACTGATATTTCGAAACACAAAACTTCTTAATATCCATTTAAAAATTCGGTAGACAAATCGGAGCTATTAGTTTTGAGGCCTCTACGAAAACACATAACCAGCTCAGTGCATCTTTTACACAATCAAATTCATTAGTAAAAAAAAAATATATTCGTTGTAGCTTAAAGCTAAACGCCATGATAATTATAATGTGTGATGGCGCGAGATGTCTCCGTGGGTAATATCAATAAATTTGATCTAATTCAAATAAAATGGTTGATTTGCGACTCATTAAAATGTCTACCTGTCTCTTAAATGCCCGCATATCGTAGACATTTTATATTTTTTTTTTTTTTTTGAAACAATTCACACATTTTCGTTTGTGGCGGTGCGAGGTGAGTTTGGTTATAGGCTTTTGACATTTGACTATGTATTTCTTATTCCACTTTAAGGTAGATAAATCGTGCAACACCTAAAAGCGTGTCTTGTCGTTTCGCTTGGAACTACCTTAACTCACGACCTTGTCAGAGGGGAATGACATTTTTCGCTATATACTCATCTCTCTCCACCTACGAATTCTGGTTTTCGTGTTTTTTTTTTGTTGATGTTACTAATTGCCATTGTCTTATCTAGGTATCCAAAAAAATATTTATAAACTTCTTCTCATATATAAGCCTATGTTTACCATGTGCGGTTAAGGGGGAGCTTGATACCTACCTAGTACAATCTTTGACACCTGGGTGTCATCTAAAGCAAGGTGAGTCTCTGTAAATGGCAATCGGAGTTGTTGTCGTGCATTTGATTGACGTGTTTGTGTAGGTTGGTTTTATCAATCGGATCTATGATCTGCTATCGTTTGAGGTCTCACAAGTCGCTATATTGCCAAGAAATTTGATCTTGCAAAAAGTTAATGATGCAGTGGCAAACTGTGCTGTGGCAAAAAAATACAAACAATGGATTTTTGATGATGTTTGTCTTCAAAGATGTTTTATTTTTTTTTTTTGGCAGCAATGTTGTATTTTTCTTTTGTTAAGGAAAACAATGGAAGCTGTAGGTTGGTATATATTGCCTTATCGATACCTAAATCAGTTGTGTGGTTTTCGAGACTTTGGCTACTGTAGCTAGACGGGTTTTTGTATATGACATTTTGAAGGGCTTGTCTAGATTTATTTCTTCATACGTTGTAGTTAAAAGCGAAATATATTTGTTTGCGGAATGTGGAACTATGAACTCCATTTATTTTTTTTTTTCTGAGTATAGAAAATAAAAGGAAATTCACCGTTATTTTAAAATGAACTTGAAGTTAACTTTTCATATGTGAAGGGTTTTCCAATAAGAGGTGTTATTTTGAATAGCCCGCTATTTCGGTAGTTGTCACTTTTGAAGCTGTCATTTTTTGACATTTGACAAGTAGAAACTACGCCATTAATAAAAATTGAACGATACACGCTTCAACAACGCATTGAAATTATTAAAATTCACTATAAAAATGGTGAAAATTTGGCAGAGACGGTTCGTAAAACTAAAACATTTTTGGGTCGTCGTGAAGCACCTTGTCGGATTGTCGGACCGCAATACAGAAATTGGTGGACAAATTCGAGCTGTTGGGACAAGTTAGTGATGTGAAAAATAAAACCCGTGCACGTCACTCAAGAACAACTGAGAATATTGCTGTTGTAGCCCAAAGTGTTGAAGAAAACCCAGGTTTGTCCATTCCTCGTCGTTCTTTGGAATTAGGCATTCCACAAACGTCATTACATCGTATTTTGCATAAAGACTTGAGTCTTAAGGCTTATAAAGTTCAGTTAACACAAGAACTCAAGCCGGCTGATCATCAACAACGTCGTGTCTTTGCTGATTGGGTCCTTGAAATGCATGAAAATGATCCGGAATTTCATCGAAAAATCATCTTGACTCATCAGCCATCTCCACCCCGGAGGCTACGTCAACAAGCAAAACTGTCGCATCTGGGGCTCGGAAAACCCAAGAGTTATTGTTGAAAAGCCTCTCCATCCTCAACGCGTGACTGTTTGGTGCGGTTTATGGTCCGGCGGGGTCATTGGACCTTACTTTTTCGAAAATGAGGCTGGAGCAACAGTTACGGTCAATGGATTGCGCTATCGAGAGATGATTAATAATTTTTTATGGCCGGAATTGGATGGTATTGATCTGGACAACGTTTACTTTCAACAAGACGGCGCTACGTGCCACACAAGCAATGAAACCATCGATCTTTTACGGGAAAAGTTTCCGGACCGTGTTATCTCTCGAAGAGGTGATCACAATTGGCCACCGAGATCTTGTGATTTAACACCTTGCGACTTCTTCCTTTGAGGCCACGTGAAAGATAAGGTCTACGCCAACAGCCCAGCGTCGATTCAAGACCTCAAAGATGGAATTCGTGAGGCTATCGAGGACAAAGGGCAGCCACTTTGCGATTTGGTTATGGAAAATTTCATGAAAAGGATATGGTCCTATAAGCGTGGTCGTGGCTGATGTTGTGTTCCATTATTAACGGCATATCTTCCTCTTTATAATGAAATAAACATCCGATCATTTATCTAAAAAAATGCCATTTTTCTTTGAATATCAAAATAACACCTCTTATTGGAAAACCCTTTACTATGCAAGCAATCGGCGACGTCAATTGACCACAAAGATCATGCGATTTGACACTGTTAGATTTTGTTCTGTGGGGCTACGCAATAGACCGTGTCTACGCGAATAACTCACGTACTCTATAGACGCATTAAAAACCAACATTACTCAAGTTATAGCCATCACTTTTTGCTCTTATATGTTTAATTCATTCAAAGTCAAATATCTCAGGGAAAAACAAATTTTTTATAAAAAATTGAAACTTTTGCCTCGTGCTGTTTTTCTTAAAAAAAATATCTGGTTAAAGATCTCAACATAAAACCATGAAGCTTTAGAATGCTTTTTGTTTCACCGCAATACAATCACTTTTCACAGGGAATCTAAAACAAAAATTGTGTTCCCATACTTTATTTGCTTACTGTATTTTATTTTTTTTTTAGTTAAAAAATATTTTTTTGAAAATTTTTGTGTGCATACAATACTATTTGAACTTTCTAGAAACGTCTGCATACAAAAACTGTTGGAAATCAGTTGAATCGATTTTAAGAAAGTATAAAATATATTATTATATATTTTACGGAAAACAAAAATTGATAGCATCAATAGTAGTTAATACTTTTTATAAATGGTTAAAAATTTGGAATGACCGGAACCGTTATTTAAGTAAAATAAATGCAAAAAATCAATCACATGCCCATGTCCTGATGCAATTCACTTATTGTGAATTCACATGATGAAAGTGAACTCGAGTGTTCGAGTTTCGAATTCCGAAAATAAAAACTGGTGTTCTGCATTTCGGTTAATTCCGTTTTCTGAACGTATTCAATTTCAAACCTTTTTAATGCTTTGTGAATTATTGTGCAATTGACACAGTTTCAGTTATTTCCATGATTGGTTTGTTCGATTTCCCTTAAAACATATAAGAACGCATCTTTGCTCAACCTAAAACCACCTTTAAGACTTTCAACAAACAAACAATTCATCAGAACAATACTTAATAGTAAGGTACTCAAGCTAAATTGCTCG
Source organism: Leucozona laternaria (assembly GCA_932273885.2). Lineage (NCBI taxonomy): Eukaryota > Metazoa > Arthropoda > Insecta > Diptera > Syrphidae > Leucozona > Leucozona laternaria. The sequence continues at coordinate 6,616,207 of OW026366.1, forward strand.
TCTAATTTTTTCCTTAAAAGTGCTAATAACATTGAATCCATTTTTATCCACAGTGTAATTTTACTTTATAAAAAAATTAAAATAGATGAACCTTCAATTTGGACAGTTCGAAGTAATTGCGAAATTTTCGTAAACGGACGAATTGTAGAACATGGAATTTCATTTCACGTGAAATTCAAAATCGATTTCAATTCGATATAGTCTGAAATGCAGAACATGGGTGACAATCAATGATTTAAAACCTGTGAATAAATAATCACAATCTCAACATATCGATTCCCCAATATCTAAACAGTGAAACTGTAAATTCCTTAAATATGATTTGGGCTATCGTGAATAAAATTTCCCTGGGAATGATTCCCTGCTACGAAAATTTGAAAACCTAATACTTTTCCACTACACTTCGTAATCTCGAATTTGGCTCATCACAATGATAGCTAAACCTCCCTGGAAAATTAATTCCCGATACCATTAAAATTTTCGAAGGAGGGAAACATTCCCTGGGCAATTTTATTCACGATAGCCCCCGATTTGATTTTTTGAAGGTGTTTATTTCATTCTTCAACGAAGAACAACACCGGAGATTTAGAATTACAACGTAGAGAAACGACTCACAAAAATCACGACGAGAACAACTGCGGCCGTGATGCGTGATTTATTTAATAAACTGTCAATAAAATCACGACTTGGTTAGAATAACAAGAAAGAGAACAATCTCACAGATCACGACAAAAGTATAACGAGCCGATTTTCTGTATCCCATAAAATAAGACAAAATGCCAAGAAAATTTGGTAGTTTGATATTTTGATAGATTGCGTATTCCGATTTGTTGTATTTTTGAGCTGGAAAGTCTTTTCTTGAATAAATAACTATAAACAAGTGTGAGTTTTTTTTTTACATCGACCAATTTTTTAATTTTGAGTTTTCTCGTTATTTTGTTTATCTAGAAAGCTGATATTTTGTTAATAAGCTATCTAGAACCTCAGGGATGACGAGTGAATTTCTTATATACCTTTTTTTTATCAAAAATTAAAATTCTTAAAAAGGGTATTTTAGATAGACCAATTTTTTCTAAACTGTTGAAACGTTCACGCCGAAAATACATTCCTACTTAAGTTATGTATGTATATATTTTTCCCCATAGCATAAAATAAATTAAAAAATTTATAAGTATTTAATTTTAACATACCTGCCAATGTGACATTAACGTGCATTAATCCTATATGCGTTCCGATTCGTGCTGGCAGTTTTTCACGCGAAAACGCCTTATATGGTGCAATGATTGTTGTATTCGCTACATGCCATGCTGAACCGAGCCTTGTTACTGAAAACATAAAATAAAATAAAATAAAAAAAAATATTAAATTGATATAAAACGCATTACAAAAAAAAAGAAAAAACATTTTTATTGTCCCCCGCAAACTGAATTTATATATGTAGAAAAAAAAGAATTTGGATTCAACATAGCCGCCGCCGGCCGGCCGACCGTCAGTATAATGACAATCCAATTAACTCTAAATATATCTCCTTAGCCTCTTAATCTATCAATTCCATCAATAAAACAGAATAAAAAATAAAACAAACTATACTTACTTAGTATGACTAGTCCGACAAATAAACTTAATGTCACGGTCGAAAATGTTGTGAATTTCTGCAAAGAAAAATTAAGATACAAACAGAGATGTAATAGTGTAGATATCTTTGAGACAAGTTTGAGTTTAAAATGCAATTAATATCGATTAAAGTGGTATCATTGGCGCTCGCCGCGAAGCGATGTGAATTTTGAATCTGAGCTAAAGTGCACAATTTGGTCGCACTGAGAAGCTTTAACGTAAGTTAAAGCTTGGGAGTTTCGTACGGGTTTGAAATTTCCAAAAAAAAATTGTTTTAGATACAGAAAACTGATTTGGGAAGAACACACAGACAAAATTGACAAAGCAACTTTCATGGAATCTATAACATACTTGGTCAATATGTCGAACTTGTTGTTTTTTTTACAAAGCCATACATCTCCCTTTCATCAGGGTATCTCTTCGAATCTCTAGATCGCTTTTGAAATAATCGGCAGCATTTTGGAGGGTGCGTCAAAAATTAACAAATTTCTGGCAATTAGTGCTTGATACGCCGGCGCCGCTGTGTGCGGATTGTGCTTGTGCGTGTACCTTACTGATGCTAGCCAAAGTCCAACTGAAGCGCGCGACGGCAACGCGTCATTGAAGCGACGTATTTTAGTTTTTTTTTTCTCTCTTTCAAATTAATTTGTTTAATGTATATTTTTTGTGTATATGTATATAGGCTTTCAATTTGATCTTAGAGGTGATGATGGTTATGCCTAGCAACGGTAGCAAGGCTGCAAGTGAATTTTTTCGCATGATTAAAATCTTAATTGAGGTTAAACTGTTTGGTTGGTGCAAAGGTAACAATAATAATTAAACAATGAGTCGTGACATTGAAACTTGAAATTTCTGAAGGGATTCGCACTTTTTTATCTCTGTTTTTGTTTATTTTGGTTATGGGAAGTTGAACTACATTTCACCTAATTAAGTGGTTTGAGATATGATTTTAACACAATTTTAAGATTATTCACGCTTATTAAATACGTCTCAAGGAGAATATATAGTCATTTTCCATTAAAGAAAATGGAGTTTCCATATCGATGGCAAGTATGTAACTCACACCGGTAACAGAGTTTTTCTCCATGCTTAAGTAATGCCCCAAGAATTCTCTGCCCTTAGCTAAGCCCGAAGGCCAATCGCATTGTTGTAAATAGAAGAGATTTTAGTATCCAGTTTTTGGTGTTTGCTTAAAAATAAATAAAAGCATTGAATATAAAAACAAAAATACTACTAAATAACGTAAAATTTTGAACAGAATAAGTTTGAACAAGTTTTACAGTTTTTTTTTTTTTGAAAATTTAAGTTTGAAAATTAATTTCTCAAAAACTGTTCTCTAAAACAACTTAATTTAAAAACACAATAAAAGAAGAAATTTATGGCTCTACAAAAAGGTGTATAATGGCATTGTATGTGCAACTGTTGTTTTTTTAATATTTTTGTTTCTGTTTTAAGTCAATTTTTTAGAAAATTGCCCCTTTCTTTTTAAACGGGGCGGAATAGACCCCCACCCTATACGATTATTTTCCTGTCTCAACCCAATCTATAAGCTCTAGCTTTTTGTCACACCGTATGTGAATCAACCTGTATTTGCAGAGTGATTCGGATAGGGTGTGACAAAAAGCTAGAGCTTGTAGGTTGGGTCAAGACAAGAAAAAAATTGTATGAAATGGGGAGGGGGGTCTATTGCCACCACCTTAGCCGAGAGGGGCAATGTTCTACAATATTTACTTAAAAAAGAAAAAAATCGTCTCAAACAACGGTAACACTTTCAATACCATTCTATACCTTTATGTAATTTCCGAAATCGCTTCTTTTATTTGAAAAAAAAAATGAATTTTATAGTGAACAGTGTCGAAAAAAAATTTGTTAACGAAAATTTTGTTCAAAATTGAACGTTATTGAGTAGTATTTTTGTTTTTAATATTTAATATTCTTACTAATTTTTAGTCACACATAAGAGCATTTATTTTTGGAAACATTTTAAGTTGGTTTAAAGCAGAAAAGGTGGTTTCTGCTTATTTTGTTTGTAGCTCGTTTCAATTACGAATTTGCTTTAATAATTTAATTTTTGTTTTCTCTTTCCGTTTCTGTTTTTCATAATTAACTTTTGAGATTATTTTTTTTTTCAAAACCTATTCAATTGAATTTAAATTTTTTTCGAAATATTTAACATGGTTGCAAAGTTTGGACTGCTTTCTATGAAATTCATAAAAGTCGTACTGAATCAAAACAATACAACATAAATTCATTGGCTTTACTCTGAAAGGTCTTCCTTGGGCTGATCCGTTCAACCTGCCAACATACGAACATCGGATTTAACTTCTGCAAGTTCAAACTTTATATACCAAAGGCGTGTTAGTAATGATTTAGTATTTCTTCACCAACTTACTAATGGCCAAATTGACGCTCCCGATTTGTTAGCCTGTATTGGCATAAACTATTCACCACCTGCGAAGATTCCAACTTTTCGATGTGGATTTACATAGAACTGTAACTACGGGATACATGAGCCTCTTAACCGTATGTGCAAGCTTTTTAATTTAAATGCTTCCTCAGTCGACTTTGAAAATTTTGTACATAATTATGTATCTCTTTTTGCCTAGTGAAAAGGCAGTAATAAGATGATAACGAAACAAATTTTCTCTAAAAAATATTTTTTTCTTTTATCAATTACACAATTTTGGAGTTAATTATACTAACTTAGCAATTCCAAAATATGTGCTTCTTTGATTTACAATAATTTTGAGTTTTCAAATTATGTTATGTGATTAAAAAATATTATTGTAACTGTGTCAAGTTTGTACAAAAGTATTAAGAAAAAGAGTATTTTTTTGTGTTTTATAAATATAAAACATTTATTTGCATACAAAATTTTCAATACCTATTGCAACCCAGTATTTAATTTTTTTTAGAATTTTAATATAAATTTTTTTTTAAATCGCAGAATTCGAGATTTACACGTCACTCACTTTGGCGGACACTTTTTAGCAGGATCGAAAAATTTTGATACATAAATTTATAGCTAATTAAATGCTAATTTCATTTTTTGATGTCAATCATACTTTAATTTTTTATTATTTTAAATTTCGTCCGGAAACTTCAATAACTAAGAAATTATGCGAGCTACCAATTTTTTATTTAGGATTTAATAACCTACAAATTCAGATATCAACATTTTTCTATTACGTCAAAAAGTGTCCGCGAAAGTAACGGACATTAGATTTAACTACTGAATTTTAAAATATAAAATCACATTCATACAGAATGTTTAATTCATTCACAACATTTTTTCCATGAAGACTCTTGGAGCACTACAGAATAACGACCCGTTCCCATAATTTAAGCTTTACAAAAAGTAGAAAAAATTAAATGGAAAAACACTGTTAGTAAACTTTACATACATCTGTCAATACAAACTGGTTGTTGTGCGGGTTTACCGGGAAGAATCAGTGTATGAAGAAAAATAGTTATTTGTTGTTGAGAATATTTCGGATTCGGATTGTTGGGTTGCATTTTAGTACTTGAGATATAATGTAACATTATGTAGGTAATATATACATACATATATGGCACCTTATGGTTTCGTTAAAAATAATCAAACTCGAAATTTTAATCAAACTCATCATTAAGATGATAAATAGGGTAGACGAAAAAAGTAGGGTCTCAAAATTCTGTAAGTCTGTCGACCGCATTAAGGGTTTTTTTTAACAAAACCTAGGAGTTTCATAAAACTGTTTAAAAAACATTAAGGAAAATCAGGTTTTTCACGAAAACCAAACATACGATACCTACTGATAAATCAAATTTGTATATGCTTATATTCGTCGAATCAACTATTTAGAAGGACTAAATTTTATATATAGCCATTATTAACCAGTGCATCTTATATAGAACGTTATTTTTGATTTTCGACTTTCTCATTATCTGCTTGAGCGACTTACATTAAATTGTTTATACAGAAGTTCTGATAAGTTTCTATAAAACTTCGAGTATTATTTTGATTTAAAAAAATGTTTTTTTTTTGAAAATTCGATATTTCAATAACAGGGTGATGAATTTTTTTTTCAAAATTGTATTTTTAACTTCCCCTTCAAGATGATACAAAATGTATGTTAAGAATATTAAAAATACCGTTAATAACAGTTTTTGGTAGACATTATGTATATTTTTTACCAAAATGCAGACCATACCTACAATAATAGGTACTCAGAAAAGGTTGTAGGTCAAGGTACAGACAGACAAAGAGTTTTACATAGTTATATGCAAACAAATTTCAACTCAAGTTGCTAAAAAACTTTTGGTAGGTTTTAAATTGTTCTCCATTTTTTAATGTTTACTTATTTAATATTTAGTATGATTAAAAATTCGTATTAATGACAAAGTCCAAGAACAAAAAGCAGTTAAGAGTTTCGGCTCTGCATTGAAATATAAATTGTGCTCATAAAGCCCCGAATAAGGGAAAGAAATGCAAGTCTTCACCCAAAATTCACCTATGAACCTATGAATTTTAAACAATAGACACTTAGGTCCAATTTGGTCCAGTGGTGAGTTGAATTAGAGTTAGCTAACTCTAGAAGTAAATTTACCCACAGTTAACTGAGAAAGCAGTTTTTCGGTCCAGAATGCATGAGGAACGACTATAAGCAAACTCAGTAGATAAAACATCAAAAGCATCTGTTCAGTTAATCCTGAGTTAAATCACCAAATTCGATGAGTTAACTCGGGTTTAACTTTAATCTGGCTCTGAAAAACTGAACCTTAGAATACCAAATGAGAAAAGATTTTACATAATTATTTTTCTACAAAAGATAGAAATATTTATATAAAGAAAAAAAATCTAGAAACGAAGTAAATGGCGACAACTACCTGCCACCTTCCTAAGACATAGTTTTAAATAGCTTTTGACATTTTGTCACCTCCTTTCAATCCTGCCATAAATTAATTTAAATTTCAACAAGGCGCGGACATTTTTTTAAAACGCCTTAAGCTAATCAAAGAGTTATGTGCTCTTAAAAAAAAAGTGATATATGAAAAATGTAAATAAATAAAGTCACATTCACTTGCACTGTCTCAAGGAAAAAAAAAACACAAAACAAACAAACCAGGAAACTCAGTATGAAACAAAAAAAAAAAACAAACAGCTTGTCACTTTTTTGTTTGGTCGGACTAAAACCAAAAAGAGGCTAAATAAATTTAAGTTTGTAACTAATTTCCATATATATTGGCCAATTGCATGCCTCAACGTCAGCGTTAGCCGCAACAGTGACCGCGCAGTTCAAAAAAATAAACTGACTTTCAATGGATAACATGCACCAAATTTGTACCAGCTCGGGTTGATTATGATTTCAAATCGAGATTTGCATTTTAAACACAAGCGCAAGCCCATAAGCCAGAACAAGGATTTAACCTGAATTTCGAAAGGGTGAGGTGAGGAGCTGTATGCCTACTGTAAGTCGAGAGGCTTATTTAAAAAAAAAAAACCTCCCACCTGACTTAATTTTGCTTAAATCTATAAGGTCTCTCTGAATGAATGAATAATAATAGTGAAAGACAGACAGACAGACAGTTAAACTTCGTGCACTATATAGGTAGTAATGGATTTATTTCAAATCCCCAGATCTCGAATGTCTACTTAATGAAAATGCCACTTCAAAGCCCCTTTCGGTACCAAGCTTATGCCCAAAGGCTGAAGCTTCATACTCTGTTTTTTGTCCAAAGGTGATTTACGTATATTGCCGTCGAATGTCGAACTGATTAGGATTATTTAATTCTGTCTCCTGGAGCCCGTGTCAACTCACATTTATTATATGGAAATTTAAATCAATGATTTCATTCAAGATCCCAGAAGCGGACTTAAACCATCGCATCGATATCGTTTTGTATGTTAAAAAGTCTGACCAAAAAAAAAACGAGGCAACTTTTAAATCACCTGGCCAATTATGTTTATTTTTTTGTGGAGTTATCAGTCAGTTAGATTTGCAAAAATCAAATGATTTGCTTTGAAAGGGTTAGCTGGCAGTTAGCTTTGCTGGCTGTGTAAACGTATAGCATGTGCCAGAGTTGCGCCTTAGAGGTTCATTTATACATATAGACCGCACCAGGAAAGTACAAGATAAATATCCGTATGTTACATGGTTTGCTGTTAGCTTACCTGTTTTCTTACACCTGGAAATATAACTAGGAAGGCAACGTAAAATGTTGCAAATAGTACTGATACAGCAACAATTGACACATCTCCAGTGACCGGCGTCCGATTTGAAAATGAATATAAGGTGGGTCCACCATCGTCCCGAAATGCGTCGAACCAACCCTTCATCATAGGATTGTTGAGCTCTGAAAAAAAATAAAAAAAATTTATTAAAAATTAATTGTAGAAATATTTACATAAATCTTTACAACAAAAAAAAGCTTTTGACACAAAATAAATATTTACAGTTACATACAATGAAATAAAATAAAATAAAATAAAATAAAATAAAATAAAATAAAATAAAATAAAATAAAATAAAATAAAATAAAATAAAATAAAACAAAACAAAACAAAATAAAATAAAATAAAATAAAATAAAATAAATAAAATAAAATAAAATAAAATAAAATAAAATAAAATAAAATAAAATAAAATAAAATAAAATAAAATAAAATAAAATAAAATAAAATAAAATAAAATAAAATAAAATAAAACAAAACAAAATAAATAATATAAATAAAATAAAATAAAATTAATTAATTAAGGTTTGCATGAACCTTCTGGTAATTCAAAGCTAAAATATAGCTAGAAATTGAAGATATATGGTAATGGTTCAATAATGTTATGAGAAAGTCCAAAGACAATATAGTTTTTTCTCTGAGTATTTTGGTTAATAGGGGCACCTAAAGGTGATAGATCGCGAAGTTCATTAGACTCATGATTAAAAGACTGAAAATACAGCGGCTGAGATGGCAAAGACCCGTAGAGCGTATGAAAACTGACGCAGCAGCCTGACGTTTCTTCGAATCTACCCCTGATGCCTGATTGTCTGCGCAGCAGAGAAAGACCCCACCTTAGGTGGTACGCATCAACTTGTTGCAAATAACTGAAGGCAGCTAACTAGTGATCGAGATAACTGAGAGTTAAGCTACGATTAGACGGTCAACGAAAATCTCTGACGTCAAATTCCGTCCCAAAGTTGTCTTGTCATGTGATAGTCAACGCAGAATACTGTCCATGCGTTGACGGCTGCGTTGACACCGACGTTGGCATTGTATTTTAACCTTCAACGCATTGACTTTTTTCGTTGAACGTGCGTAATCACCCTGAGCAAATGTTAGGACACATTGACGCAGAGCGTTGACCATAATCCCAACGTTGACATGGCATACTTTTCTGCCACGTCAACTAGCGTCATTTGTGTGATCGTCAATGTGTTATGCTTTGACATGGTCAACGGTTCATTGGCAGTGTGTTGTTGACTTTCTTCGTGACGTCAGAGAGTCAATGCGTTGATCATTTACATTGACCGTCTAATCATAGATTTAGGATATGAGGCTGTTGTCCACCGTGGACTGTAAGCGCTATCTCAGGTAAAGTAACTAAATATTTAGGTACTTACACATATAAAGGGTGTCCCAAAAAGTACACACGATTTTAATTTCGCGCCATTTGTGTGGTTAAGTGTAGCCAATGAAAAAAAAAAGACAGCATATGCGAAAGCTGACAGTTGAGGGTTATTCAAAATAGAGCGTTTTTATTGCTAAGCGACATTTTAAAATTGCGGGTATGCTTTTGGCAGTGATTTTTCAAACAAAATAATTTTCAACGATGAGGCTCATTTTCATCTTGATGGCTTTGTTAATCGCCAAAATTGTCGTAATGAACTAAACTTTTGAGATAAAGCTTACAAATTCTTCGTGCACACATATAAAATCAGCACGTTGTAGAATATCGCAGTGAAAAACCACAACTTTATTGGAAATGTCAACAAAAATTATAAATAAGGTGTAGCCATAAAAAAATGCATGAGCTTACTTAATTTGAAATAAAATTAAATCTTAGTGGTTCTGATACTATACATCAATAACAAAAAAAAAAACCTACCATAAATACTGAAATAGTGTCTGTTAAAAAAGGATATGGCAATACTTAACTTAACTGCGAAAGAAGTTATTGTTAAGAGTAGGTACATCCCACAAAACTAAATTTTTATTTTTTTATTTTCGACTTTTTCACTATCGGCGACCCGTGCAACCTATTTTTATAAATTTAATACAAATGTATAGGTTTACTTCACAAAAGTCATTACTTTTTAAATTTGTTGTATTTTTTGCTTGCTTGCTTCTATTTTTAAACGATATAAACCATGTCTAATCATAAAGCTTAAGGTTGACATATGGATGAAGTGTTGGTGTTAATCTTGCTGTGGTTTTTTTTTTTGTAAATAAAATTCCCAATTAAAATTCCTTTCGCCAGAATTATACCGCCTTAATTGAAACAATTTGAATAAAATCAGGTTATTTAAATTTTAAGCATAAACTAAACACTAAATCATTCCTATCTATTTGCTCGCCGATGTTGGTTCTTAAAAATGTTTCTTCACACGTCCTATTTAAACAAAAAAAAAAAAATTAAAAAATAAAATATATAGGTACAAGTAAATTAATTTAAATGGTAAATAGGTAGGTAGCATAAGGAATGAAAGGAATAAAAAACTAAAACTTGAAAATAAATACAGTTAAACCTTTATTCTTGGAAGCTATCTTGTTTATAGAAGACAAAATTACAAAAGACTTTAACCACATTTTTTTTTTAATTTTAATGAAGTCCCTAGATGCGATCCTTTACTTTAGGCAAGAAACTAACACATTACCAAATTTTCAAGAGTGCGAGGATGAAATTCTCTCAAAAATATCGAATCTGTCAAAAAGGATACGAAAAAGCGAATTCACACCATTTCGTTGTACCCTAGGTGAATGACACATACCTACGACACGTTTTTTGTAAAGGGTGGGCCAACAGTCTCTTTCCTATGTAAATCTCTAGTAACTTTTACCGAAACAAAAAGATAAAACTAATGAAACATTATGTATAAAATTTCCACGAAATAAACTGTTCTTTGTAATTTATTTCATTACAAGCTGGCCCTCTCGGCTTCGCACGGGTAGACAAACCAAAGTTTCGCATAAAAATTACAAACAAAAATATAAATAAATATTTGAGCTTCTTCGGATACTAATTTCTGGGTTTTATCCAACATCACGTTATGAATGGCTAATTTTTGTAAAAATATGATTATCTAAGTCCAACCTTTATTACTTTTCCAACACAGAAAAAACTTTTGTAATCGAAATCATTTGTTTGTTTTTATCCCCTTTCACGCTATACCTTAATAGCAATTTTTTTAAAAAAATCTTTCGAAAAAATTAAATTTTTGAGTTCGGATATCCTATTTTTGTTTTAACCCCACCTACCCCAATAGATACCGAATTTTTGAAAAAAAAATCCCTTGAGCCATCCACTAATAACCTTTCAAACACAAAAGGAAATCTTTTTTTTTTATTTTATTTTTAACCAATTTCACCCTAGAAATAGCAAAATTTTGAAAAAATATGTCTTTAAAACTATTTGCTAAGAATAACCTTCTTAACCCAGATAGAGTTTTTTCAATCGTATACGTCTTTTTCATTTTACCCCATTTCACCCTACAAATAGCAACATTTTGAAAAAGAAACATGCCATCCCTTTAAAACAACCTTTCAAACAAATTTTTGAAATCGGACATGTGGTTGCTTAGATTAGCCCAAACATACAAACAAAAGCCAGAGTTTCGCTATATTAATATAGATTAGAGTCAAGTTAAATTTTTCGAAACAAAATTCTAACTAAATTATTTTAAGAAAAATAAAATGGAATTAAATGTTTTACAAATTTAAGTACATAATCAGTTGTGCTTTTAGTCTTCAATGTTTTTATTAATTTGCTGATAGATTTTCAAAAAAAAATCAAATGGTCCCTGTAAAGTTTTAGAAAATGGAACATTACGAAAACTATACTTTTTTCTAAAAAAAAAATTAAGTTTTGAGGTGTTTAGTACAGGATATTGATTTCAATTTCTGATGTACATAATTACAAAAAAAAAGAAAAAGACATCAAATGTTTCACAGCTAGGAACATTTCGTTTTGGAAAATTAAATTGTTGTTTTTAGTATTTTCCGTTACTTATTATTTATGTTTCTCAACGTATAAACCTTTCCTGAACTTCCAAAAATATTTCAAGATCAAAATTAGCAAAATCGGTCCAGCAATTCTCGAGTTTTAGAAAGCCAAACCAACAGCAATTGATTTTTATATATATATAGATTTATTTCATTGGTTATCACCCTATACATAGGAAGGAAACTTTAGGCCTACCCTGTATTTCATTATTTTACTCTACTACTGACATTTGACTACACTGTGATGTCTTTCCACTATAATTTCGTGGACAGAAAATCACAGAAAAGGGAAATTTTATAGACCTGGGGCCTATTTCACCAAACACTTTTCACTTTTCACCTTGCAACTTTGCAAACAACTAATTTCCTGCAAAGTAAAAGTGCGAAGTGTTTCACAAAATTTGCAAAGTGAAAAGACTGCACCTTTCAATTTATCAGACTATTTTTTGAAAAGTGAAAAGTAAAAGTGTTTCCCCAATTTAAAATAAAACTTTGCATTTGAATTCGTAATTTACAAAGTTGCAAAGCAAATCGCGTTTTTTGTTTCATCCGATACGTTGATTGAAAGGCGGCACTCCCTAGATCACGAATATGCAATTTTTAATTCCCTAAGATGCCTAGTTCAGTCAAAAATAACGTTTGAAGTTTAGCCGCAAATCGCGTTTAAAAATAAACATTTTTATGCGATACGTTGATGCTTTCCATGCATATTCTAAAGAATTTTGTGTCCAGCAAATGGTGTTTGGGAGAAATTCATCTACTATGATTACATTCGATACTCGATGAACTACTCTACAGACGGTAGCTCTGCTTATTTCGCGCATAGATGCAACACCGTGATATTGGGTTCCATTCTCAGCCCAATGTAGTGTACTCAAAATTTGTTGCAAAGGACGTTAACACATATTCCTTTGACTGTTGAATTGAAATGCGTATGTCCAATTTTAGACAAAACAAATTCGATGGAAAATTATTTTCACTACCCTTTTGTCACTTCTATTTACTTCTTCATTTTCCGAAAATTCTTCAAAACGGTTCATTTGTGTATTATGATTTCAACTTTTCAAAACAAACGCCTATTTGCAAATACGAATTTCACTTTGCATATTACTGAAAAGCTTTTCAAAATTCTGAATCAAATTTGCAAAGTTTGTTTGTTTGGTGAAACGAAAAGAACATATACTTTGCAAACTAAGAAAACTTTTCACTTTGCAGAGTAGAACTTTTCACTTTGCAAATTTGCGTTTGGTGAAACGTTTTTTGCAAAGAGGAAAACTTTTCGACTTATCATTCCAATAATTTCCTCTTTGCAAATTTGCGTTTGGTGAAACGAAATTTGCGAAGTAAAAGTGAAAAATTGCAAAGTGAAAAGTGTTTGGTGAAATAGGTCCCTGCTCAATAAAATAAAATAATTATTACATTCATGAATATTGATGACACATTCAATAATTTTTACTGTCAAATTAAAAGTGAAAATGTTTATATAGCTCTTGAAAAAAAAATTGTGGACAAAATAGATAAAGTATAGAAAATTCTAGTCAATTTAGCAAAGAAAAAATTCTAAGGAAGCCAAGTCAACAATAAAAATCAAAATTCTGCGAAAGTTCTAGAATTTAAGCGAAAATAGAATCTAGATTATCTTTTTTATAACCTATATAAGATGGGAATCTCGAGCAAAATTATGACAGTGCTAGAAGCGATGTACGAAAGCAACGTACATAGCTTTTATATGAGATGGTGAACTCATTTCCAATAACTTCTCGACGGAAATGGGTGTGAAGCAGGGTTGTCTATTGAGTACCTTACTTTTTATTCTTTTTTATAAACGACATCGTGGAGGCAATCGCAGGAGGAATTGAGTTTGGACAAAGGCAAATACCATGTCTCATATTCGCCGATCAAATTGTTTTTCTGGCAAAGTCTATATAGATAAGGAATGCGCAGCGAAAAATCAACCGGCTTGAAAACTATACTCTGATTTTTGGAATCTGCTAGTTAATCTCGAAAATTCGAAAATGATGATCTTCAGAGTTATCGCGGCGGAAGATATGCTCGGAGCGAAAAGTGGAACTAAAAAAAGCAAAATCTTACAATTGTGCGGAAGTACAAGTATCTTGGTGTGTTGATTACCTCAGATCTTAAGGTATCGAGCTGCTGTGCATATGAAGGATTTATGACAGAAGCGTAATCAAGGAAATACATACATTTTAAAATGATTTCCGTTTCAAATGATAAATTAAATATTTAAATTAAGTGGTGAAATAATTAAATTAAACTACATCTCACATCGGCCTGAACTGCCAATTCTGTGCGAGCTATTTAATCTTCGGAGAAAGAGAATGTGTATCATTTTATCGCCAAATGCCCCATTTTATGAGAATTTTGAGTGAACTATACGATGGAGATGAACAAATTCCTGTCTAATTTGATGTAGACATTGTTTATATTTATAAATATGCAGTGACGACACTTAGTTAAAGATCCAAAACCTTCGAAGGCGGCTTTAAAAAAAAAAAAAACATTATATAACTGAAAAATAAGTATTTAAATCACACAAGAAAATGTCAATGTGATAGACGGCCTTTGGCCAATCTTAAGAAACAACAAAAAAAAAACAATTATTGTGTACAAATTTGTATATGCATTTAAATAAAGATTCTGATGACACATTTAAATAGACTTCCAACATCTTGTCATCTCACAACAATTTATAGATATTTTTCTTTCCAATGACATTGAATTTAGCATAAAATGACTAAAATAACATTAATCTTTTTAATATGATTCTCTGACTCCATTGATCCCTATTAAGAGTGCTAACACATTTTATTGACCAATTAACCTGTTCCTTTAAGATACATTTCAACAAAACAAACAATAAATCACAACCCACCACACCTACGACTTTCTTTATTTAAAATTTAACAAAACCAATTTTAAGCATTTGCATTCAAGTGCGGATTACCAACTTAACTTGCTGATTAAATCAATAAAATCCAGCTCATACCATATTGTCATATCATTCCAATAGCAATATGTTAGGCTATAACCACTTCCATAAACGTTTCACCAACTGTTAGATAAAATAAATTAAAAAAAAAAAAACTACAACACTCGCATGCAAATGGGGTCTGGGAAAATTAATTGTCCACACTTTTAACATGACCAACTCGGCCTATCCATATCCAGTCCAGTTCAATCCATTCTAACCATCCACTGTTGCATAATAATTGATTTGCCAAATTCGGACCACCAACATTTATTATTCCTAACGTAGTCACATAAAATAAGTCGCATGTTATCGATTGTGCATCAGCAACAAAAAAATTCGATACACCAAGGGTCCCAGCCCAGGCCAGAATTATATGGACGATTAAGAAAAGACTCGTATTAGCTGATGGTGTGGTGTCTCCTATTTCAAGCTAAGCTATTATATCCTGCGAATTATAATGGGACCAATTCATGCACCAACATAACTATGGGGGCCAGACAAACATTGGCACTTAAAATTTTCTTTATTTGATTGCCTCTTGGGAGTTATATTGCAGCAATTGTACTCGTATCAGCCTTTGGCATATATGAAATTAATCGATAAGGTCCTAAAGGTAATACGAGCTCTGCTAGGAGGGCCACAAAGTTGTATGCCTCCATACGCAATTCAATATTTTGTTTGTTGGCTTAGGTTTTCAGCAAATCCAAGCCCAAAAACCAATTAAGTTAAGTATCTAAGCATACACTCTACATCACTTGATTAAGGTCGTATACATATGCTTAAAACCCTTTTTCTTTAAGATTAACAAAATACTGATGGCGGACACATCAAAACGTTTCCATCGTTAAAATATTCCAAATCCTGGAGAAAAAATACGTCCTATATTGAATCGATACCCAGTATCGACAGCAGTTTTCGCATCCTTTGCGAAATTTTTCATCCATGGAGATTGACAGTTGAGAACATTTAGACAGAGTGACGCGCTGTCACATTTTCAAAATCATATTGGAACGCATCGTGTGGAACTCAGCTGCAAAATCTTCCACATCAAATAGTTGAGACAGAGGTGCCACAAAAAGGTTAAATGATAATCAGAATATATATGTATACATATATGCCTGCTGTCAACGAGAATGTACACCCAAAGTTGACGTATCTGGCAAAACGTCACAGCGAGGGACATAATGTAGTAAGGGCTTTTGTTTTGTACATTAATTGATGGAAAAATGACACCTTCAGGATCTCGGCTGTGCCATTTTTAGCTCGCTAGGACGCTTAGTCGAGCAGAAAACTGCTGTGAAAGAGGCGAAAAACAGTTCAAAAAGTCGATTTTTAAATATTTATTTTTCTGTCGTGCGATACTTCGATGGGTTCCAAGATCATGAAAATTTGGTTTTTACGTAGTTAGAGCTCTTAGTTCAGCCGCAAATCGAGTTAACAGATTTCGCGCCTGCCATAAACCTACAATTACTTTACGGACCATAAATATCAGAATTGTTGCAGGTTCTTTCTTTGTATCTTGCGGACACCAATTTTAGTAACCGCAATAGATTTTGTCTCTCTCTCTTAAGCGGACAAAATGCAAGTGGAGTTCTATTTTCAGGTTTTATATACGGTTCATTCTGGTACTTTTTAGATATAGTAACTTATTACTCGTCGAATTTTCAAGGCAATAGGAATGAAAGTCTTGGAAATAAAATTTCATAAAAAATTCTGGACTAAAATTCATAGATAGATGAAATTTTGTAGTATCCCACAAGCTCTAATTTTTTAATAACTACATTCCAACTTTTTAAGTATGGGTACGCAATCGGATTAAAATAAGTAAACTAAAGAAATTGGATTAGCTAATACATTTTTTTTCTCGCAAGCAGACAATTTTCTGGGTACCGTCAGTGTCCGGTTATGAGAGAATTCACTGTATAAAGTGACAATCAATAATATGATGTTGTAATGAATAATTCCACATAACAAACATTTATTACCATTCTTCACTTTTTGTTAAGGATATCTACTTTTGAACTCGCACTCGCAAGTATAGATTGCATATTAACAGACTTCAGTAAATCTTTTGACAAATTAAGTCACGAAATAAGTTTAAGCATTTTTTTTTTAAATGTGCACTTAACGATAGTTGGGTTTTGTATGCATTTTTATACTTTGAAGTCAAACATTTAAAGTGTTATAGGTAAGCAAAAATAATCACTTATGTCAATTCAAAGTTAATTTTGGTGTACCTCAGGGGAGTCATTGTGGTCCTCTGCTATTTGTTTTATTTATAAATGATCTTTTCTCTATATTACAACATTTTAATGTTCGGTTTCACAAATATTTAACAGCGTTTTAAATTTTTAAATGACGTATTTTGCATGGAACAAATACAAGCATCATTTTAATATTTAAAAGCCTGTTAAATAGTTAAAAGGGCTTTATGAAATCAGCCATAAGGTAGTTAATTGTTTGAAATATTTTAACGTCCGTCATCAAGATAAATAAATAGTTAATTGATGAAGTTCAAATATTTCTATTCATTTACTCCATCTAGTGCCTACGTTCTGTAAATCTCGCATCGATAAAATCAGTCGAGAAACGATGAAAATTGAAACAAATCGTATGAGTTTTGTTCCATTTTTCATCGTTTCCCGACCAAATTTATACATATGAGAGTTACAGAACTCAAGCACTGGAATAGTCAAATAATGAATTTGCATTTTTCCGCTATTTTTAGTAAATAAAACTACTGCGCTAACTGTCTAAGGCCCAGTTTTTTAATGCGAGATTATCCTAGTTTCGGGGTAAAACCCGAGTTAACTATTGAAACATGTTTTTCAGTCAATTTAGATCCCGAGTTAAATTAAATTTGGTGAGTTAACTCTGGATTAGCTGAAAAGGTATTTCTGAAAGATGCGTGTCAAAAATCTATTCAAATCGAGGTACAACACTGTGTAACAGGGTGATTTTCATAGTGGCTCTCGAATTCGACAGCAAAACATTCATTTCTGTACTGTCGCACTTCCATTTTGGTAGATTTTTGACGACTAGGAGTTAAATTTAAAACTTCACTAAAAAACAACTTTTGAGATAACTCGGGATTAAATTATTTGCAGGGTTAACTAACTCTGATTTAGCTCGGACTAAACTCATGCACTGAAAAACTGGACTTAATTGTGCTTTAATCAGTTTTTCTCAAAATTACTGCTCCTTAGAAAAAAATTCTGTAATTTTTTTCTATTAATTGGTATAAATAAGCTACAATTTTTCAAAAAAAAGTAATAATTTTCGAGAAACTAACAAAAAACAAAATTTAACCAATTTCAACCCACAAAATCAAAAACCCTGACCCAAATTCTTCGTACACACAAAAGTAAAGCTCTCCAACAAAATTCAGCTTTGTCGTAATTGAGAAAGTGCCACTAATATTGTTTCGATGTAAAACCGAAAAAAATGTACTTAGACCTAGATCAAGTGATGCAGAGTGTATATTTGTTTATTGGCCCACAATTGTATATTTTATTAAGCTGTCAGCTATAAATTATAATAATTCAACGATTTGCAAGGAAATCAATAGAAATAATCACTGATACGCTGATACATTCACGCACACACTCAGACACACGAAGTGTATCTCTTACCGAATTTCTGAAGAAAAAGGCTATCTGGCCCGTTTTTCTATGTATGTATGCAGGCGTATATTTTTTTTTTTTTTTTTTTATTTGGACTCACATGAATTTGGATAATTATAGATTATCGCGAATTGATTTAGTGCTCAATCGATATGGTGATTATCGTTTATCGGTTTTTGATTGCGATCGACATTACATGCATTTGGCTGGATAATATGCTTTGCTGGTGAGTTAGGTGTATAAATATAAAAATGAAAAAAATTGATTTAATTTTTCCTTTTGAACTATCAAATAAATAACTTTTGAACATGAAAAGGGTGGCGCTAGATTTTGTTTAATCGGTGTGCTGATCTTGCCAAAATGAGGTTGTGGATCAATATTTCCGCAATGTGATTTTGGGTTGAGCAATTAAATTGGGGTTATGTTCATTTAAGATTTAAAACTTTTACGAGTAGTACATACAATCATGTAGGAAATCAAGCTTTTTACCATTCTATTAATAAAACCGTTAAATGTCGAATAAATCCCATTCAAACAAGACTTTGACTTGGAATCAGAATTAGTCAAGAATAGAAAAAAAAATATTCTTTCATAAAATTGTTTTTTTTTTTTAACATAATATCTAAATTTAGATTTCTTTCAAATCAAATATAATATAACACGCACAATAAATTTATCATTTTTAAATTATATGCGGAAATTAATAAGTCGTCTGCTCTGCATAAATATTTGTTTTTGGCAAATTAGTTTGCCAAGGTTGAGTTGTATATCAAAAATTATTTTTGTAGACAAATTATTTTTGTTTGATTTAACATCAATCATTTAATAGAGACAAACATCTCAGCATCAGCACTCAACAAGATTAGCAATTTGATGAAAGATTACAAGTCAAGTTCAAAGTTTTCCGAATCCCCGAGGCCATAACAAATTGAGACTACTGGAGTATAGGCATATAGGTGAGGCACATTACGTATGGACAGTATATTTGATAGTAGATATAGTTTTGTTAAAAATAATTTATTTAAATTGATTACAAATTCTACAGTTATTATTGTTTTTATAACTCTTTAAACAATCAATTTGTAATTCATTTAAAAAATGTAACGCAAGTTTTGTAGTTTATTAGGCCTATGATTTATTCATCCATATCTCTTTCTGAAGTCCAAACTAAGTAGGTATACCTACAAACAAGGTCTTACTCCATACTTTCAACGTCCAAGTTCACAGCAGTTTTGATGAGCGATGAGCATAAAAAAACTAATAAGCTTAAACCCCTTTTAAATTAATTAATTATATAGAAAAACCGCAAATAAACCATTAAACCATAACTTTATATCTGCTACACAAAATTAGTGAAGTGTGCCACATTGAAAGTTCACAGATTACAACACTCATTCATTTTTTCTGCCGGAAGCAATAAACTTTCATAGGAACCTACTAAACAACAACTAACGAAAAAAAAACAACATAAATGTGAATATTTTTCCTATGAAAATGGCATTACATTGATTTACACTAAGCTATTGTTAGTTAAGCTTACAAAAAATAATAATTGTAAAATTTTTACATAAAACCCAATCTTGTGTCTGGGCTTATATATAGTACCAGAGGTGGTGTTGCCAATGAGTGAGTCATTTTCTGTCCTATTGTTATAGATTGGACTAATGCAACGTATTATCTAGATTGTTTCCATTTTTAGGGAAACCCGTTTGTCTGAAAATTTTAAAAGTTTATGAAGAATTTTTATGATATTTAAATTTGTAGCAATAGTTTTTCAAATAACCGTTTTTGACGTTCTATGGTATTTAAAATTGTCATAAGCTCGACGAACTATTGAAAATCAAATGCTTAAATATTAAATTTCAAAAGTCAGAATCTCGAAAGCCAAAAAATCTGAAAAATGACTAACTAATTCCCAAAAAGGTGTATTTTTTTTTTCTCAGAGAAGACAATTTAAATGACCATCCATATGACAAGTATTTCGTGTAAAATCGGGTGGGCCTATTTGTTTCAAATTTGGTACAGAGCTTTCGTATGTGATTACCTATACCCGTTTAACATATGTAGCTTTTAACGGCCTTTAGTCCATACAAATTGGCGTTTCGTCCTGGTGATCTCACTTGGACTCATCAGTTAACTAGTATACACTTATATTCCCTATACCTATGATAAATTCGAAATTTGGTTTTCGCTCATCTGGAACGGGTATAGAAGCCATAGAATAATTTTGTTATTTTTAAATTTTTCTTAAAAACAACTCAAACAATTTTGATAAAACTTTGGAAATTGCTGTATTTTTGGTTATTGCCGTACATATCTCGTCAATGACTGGACTGATTTTGAAACAATTTTTAATTTAGTACTTCTGAGTAATACAAAATCAAATAAAAAATATTTTTTGTATTACTTTTGAATTTTTTCATACTTCACAATTTTTTTTCGAAATAGAAAATATCTAATACTAAATATAGGCTCTTAAATACTTAATCCTTGAAAGTGTGTCATTTTTGTGGGTGACAAAGATCACAATTGAAATGAACACACTATAGAAAACAAAAACTTCAATACTGATTTTTTCACAATCTTAAAAACTAAGTTCTAAAATCGCGTTTAGTATTCACTAAGTCTTTTAACTCTTGATTGAATACGAAATAAAAGAGAATTAAAATTGTAAAATATCAGTTTTCAATTTTTTGTTTCTCACCATTTTTTAGTTTGAAAGTATTTTTTTCAAAAAAACTATTAATAGACGACGAAAAAAAACGAAGCTGTTCCTTCAGGAGCAACTCTCTTGACTCTTGACTGAAAGACGAAACGAAAATTATTTGAATTAGCACACTCCACTGGCTGAACAATGAAATTAAATTTTTCGATATACGAGTCACGAGTAGGTACCTTTTGCGAGACAAACAAAAATGTATTTCAATTGCGAGTTACAAAAGAAAAAGGCAAGCACCTGCTGGATTTGTATAAATATTTGTTTTTGACACTGCAAATAAATGATGATACGGTTGGTTTAGCTAATTATTACTTATTTTAACATCCATCAGGACAACAGAATAAATAATGTTGAATTCAAACGAATATAACAACAATTTATATTAATTTAATTAATGATAATAAATTAAGTCAATTATCATCATAATGATTAATGATAACATATTTATAAATTTTTAAACGTCGTATCGCTAATTATATTGTATTATTTTGTTTTCCATGCTTATTATCGATCGGTATTCATAGAAATGCGATGGATGATATCAACGCACGGAAAAAAACCCCTGACGTGGTATTAAAAATTGTACGTCTTTGAGCGAAGCAGTTCATCTGTTTGAAACTGAAAAGTAATTTGATCTGTGTAAGTTAAGGTCGTTCTTACCGCAAATAAATCTGCTGTTTGTTTTTGCACGAGCGGCCGACAAACAGATCTCAAAATAAAACTTTCTAAGAGTAACTGAAGCACGTGGAAAATGCATTTTTTGTTCAATATCAGAGACACTACTTCAATTTCAATAGAACTTTGACACACTTCTGTCAAAATAATCTGTTTAGCTTGTCCAGAGGTCTAAATTCACTTAAAAACCTAATTGAGGAGTTTAACTCCCGTTTAAGCCAAAAACTAGTTAAAATTAATCTTGCACTGAAAAACTGCTTCCAAGCTAACACGTGTGTAATTTTATATTTGCAGGATTAACTTTAGTCTGGTTTAAATCAGAGTTAATTCGGGACTCGAAAACAAGCTCTACGAGTAGTCATCATAACCCCTTGGAGTGCGCGTTGTTTATAAAAAAAATATTATATAAATTTAAAGAAAATACATATAACGCATCCATTGCTAGATTGTATAGAATTAAGAACCTATACTCCTTGGCGTAATGTGCAGTGTGTTAGATTATCATGTCGTAGGCTTAGGCTCGAATCCGAGTTGAGTCCAATTCTCGTTCCAAGTAGATGGAAAACAGCATTTGTCCAGCCGGTCCCTAAAAAAATCTAATCTTCTTCTCTTTCTAACTATCGTCGAATTGCACTTACTTCCCTTCCTTCTAATGTAATGGAAACGCTGATTAATTTCCAGTTTAAGAAATATCTTTAAGAACGAAAGCTTCTAAATGACCACCAGTACGGCTTTTGTAGCAATAGGTCCACTGGTGATCTGACGGCAAGTCTCACCTAACAGTGGAACAAATCTTTACATCGTTTTGGTGAAACCAAGATTATTGCACTTGGTATTTCAAAAGCGTTTGATAGAATTTGACATCAAGATCTCTTATCGAATGTGCTTGGCTTTGGCATAGATGAATCTCTTCTTCGTTGGATTTGAAATTACCTTTCGGACCGCTCAATACAAGTCGTATTGGATGATTTTAAGTCTGATATACAACACATAAAATAAATGCTGGTGTGCCCCAGGGCTCTGTTTTGTCTCCAGCTCTTTTTCTGATATTCATCAATGATCTTCTGTCTGAAACTTCTAATCCATTAAATTGTATCCTCAACTTTTCATATTCGTTTTTAGAGTCACATTTTTGTCGTTCGGATGTGAAATTTGAGCGGGAGGGTATGATAAGCTCATTAAATTCTGATGTCGACAGCATTGTCCAATGGGGAATCAAAAACCACGTAGAATTTAATGCTTCAAAAACTCAATGCTGTCTCTTCTTGTTAAAGCGGAACCCACCCGGTATGCCGCTATCCATGAGCGGTACTTGCATTCAAGAAACCGAACAGCTTGTAAAGAGTGTTTTTTTTTAGACGTGTGATTTTCAAGAAGAAATAAAACGCATATAATTTAACGTAATGTTCAAGAATTTAGCTTAATTATAAAGATAAGGGTTTGACATTATGTTTTAAAAATGATTTCGGGCAAGTGGCTGCCGCGGCTGGCTCGAATTAATTCCACCCGAGAGGCCCAATTTTCGACATCTCCAATTGTTGCCCGCGATGGCGACATTCGATACTCTGCTCCACAGCAGCAATAGCGTACGGCGTCTCTGAGGATGAGCATTATCCACTAGAGTAAACGTGGTGCGAAACCGAGCCATGGTTGCTCGAATTTATGGGATTTTGCGATTATGTCGACAGAATATTGGACGCAGCGCGCAACGCGTCGCGCGAACCGAAAAGAACCATTATTTTGGTAATAAATTTGCACGATTTTGAAACGTTGTTCAGGAATAAGTCTATCAATTATAAAATGGCAAACCAAATTGAGCATAAATTAAGTGACAACTGTCAAAAAGACCAACTCCGCAAAAGTATTGCCAGATTGAAAACCACACGTCTAAAAAAACATCCTTTATAAAAAAAAAAAAATTGCCAAATACTCCAAAAATATTCCCTGTCATGATGAAATGTCTCTCATCTAAGCCGTTAGTATTCGGGAGAAAAAAACACACAGTAATAAATTGAGTGTATGTAACTAGGCCCCAGTTCTTCACGAGGTTTATTCGTGCTATTAATTTTTTCATTTATTTATCTGTCGTCTAAACTCATCTTTAGCTGATTAGATTCTTGACCATAGAAATATCAGTGCCGACTCAAACTGCAACGCTATTTCCCCAACTATTAGCCACTGTCATTAAAAATAAACTTCAACTTCATAGTTCATAATGTTTATTATTTCAATATTGCATTCAACTCCTCCCCTTCCCCTCCAGCTTAAATTTAAGCATGATATTTGCGGGGCCAGCACGTATCCACAGTTGATCTTGCTTTAAAAATCAATGATTAAGTGAAGAAAAAAAAAGTTTATTTGGATTACAAAAGCGATAGATACTTCAACAAAAAAAAAAGAAGAAAATATCAAACATAGCTGGAAGGCGGATACAATAGCATTTTCTATTAAAACAAGCTCTTTTTTATTCATGGGGCACACGAATAGGCAAACATAGCCACGGACAGATGGACGGAACGGAATGAAACGAAACGGGACGGACAGACATGGTTGGATGATTTTCTTGCGTGGTGCGATCATGAAGGAAATGTATACTTCTTTCATTTTCTTATTATTATTATTATTATTTCCACCACAAACGAGAAAAATTCAGCACTTTAATTATATAGATTCAGATACAAAATGTATAAAGATACAATAAATGTGTGGAGGAGGTGTGCAGTGCACATGGTGTGGACAATGGTTAAAGTTTAGACAATAATTTGAGTCAGTTTCGGTGCGCTTGGCAGCTCATGTCTAGTTATTTCACTTACGGTAGAGCAAAGTTAAAAAAAAAAAACTCCAAAGTAGTGTCTCTTTGTGAAAAATTAACATGTGCGGTACTGCTGCTGAATGGAAGCGAGAGATCTTGACCGGTATTGCCACATAGGAAATAATATCAAGATGTTGAAATGGATAATGGCGTACAAATGCGATATGCCGGTTAACTACTGTATCTTAACACCAAATTGAGCTCTATACCCCTACCCCACTTCTGATAGTTGGTGATTTAATTTGTACTGTTGTTGTTGTATTTTAGATTATGCAGGTGTAGCTATCATTAAAACTAGTTACAATCTGGGCCTAAAGTTGTAGGTAAACAATGAATTTTATAGAAGCGCGCTTGCACACACAGAAAAATGTGCTGAGAAATTGGATTCAAAATACAAAAATTTACACTACTGGATTTTTTTGTTAACAATCGCATCGGAGTGGAGTAATAGTTTTGACCATGAAGTTAATTGATGGTTGTACTCTGGTGTTGTGGGTAAAGTGTTGTTGCTACTTTACAAGAAAGGATCATTACTAGTTCTAATGGTATTCTAAAGGGTATTTTTTTTAGACGTGTGGTTTTCAAGAAGAAATTAAATGCATATAATTTAACGTTATGGCCAAGAATTAAGCTTTATTATAAAGATTAGGGTTTGCCATTATGTTTTAAAAATGATTTCGGGCAAGTGGCTGCCGCGTCTGGCTCGAATAAATTCCAGTCGACAGGCCCAATATTCGACCACTTTTTGCAGCAATTGGGGCCGTATGTCAGCAATAACTCGCCGAATATTCCCTTCCAATGCGTCAATCGCCTTGGGCTTTTCTGCGTAGATAAGCGACTTCACATAACTTCTCAAAAAATAGTCCAGTGGTGGTAAATCGCACGATCTTGGAGGCCACGCCACAGGCCCACGACGCGAGATAATGCACTCACCAAAAGTTTCCTTCAATAAATTGATTGTTTCGTTGGCTGTATGGCATGTAGCGCCGTCCTATTGGAACCAAAGGTCGTCCACATCAAAATCATCCAATTCAGGCAGGAAAAAGTCATTAATCGGGGCTCTATAGCGTTCCCCATCATTGACTGTAACATTATGGCCGGCTTCATTATTGAAGAAATATGAACCAATGATTCCCTCTGCCATTGAGCACACCAAACAGTCACTTTTTGTGGATGTAACGGCGGTGGCGTCTCAACAATGGCTTGTGGATTATGATCACTCCAGATACTTCAATTTTGCTCATTAACGTACCCATTCAACCAAAAATGAGCTTCATCGCTGAACAGAATTTTCTTGTGAAAATCGCGCGAACCGAACCATTATTTTGGTAATAAAATTTCACGATTTGCAAACGTTATTCAGGAGTAAGCCTATTCATTATGAAATGGCAAACCAAACTGAGCATTAATCAAGTGACAGCTGTCAAAAAGCCCAACTCCAAAAAAAGTATTGCCAGATTGAAAACCACACGTCTAAAAAAAAAAACACCCTTTATTAGTCGTGTTGGTACTAGCTAACTGAACTGTGGTGGCATATTATTTTGGTGTTCCAAAATTTGCAAATAGTTAAGTGACTTGCATTGGATATTGATTGTTAAGTTTTTTTCTGCTAATTTGGGGGAAACACTTGGTGTTTGTAACATGAACCACACCTGGGTGTGGGTTCAATAAATTTGACAGGCAAGACAAATTGGAATGAATTTTAGAAAAGGTACGTTTACTCTTAAAGTTTTAGCTTTGAGGTAGGTTCCATGGTGAAGTGATTGCCTAAGGTAATTTGGGCGGACATTGTGTTAATTAAACCTTAAAGGCTTATTATAGTCAGTGTTAACAATAACTGCACAATCAGTCCTTGTAGGGAAAAGATCTTTTGAGATAGCGCCTTCTTGAATAGAGAGTACATGACATATGATTATATAATCAAATAAAAATTAAATTAAAATGCCTTCGGCTTACAAGACTTTTGTTTAAAAGGTTAAGGCTAAAATTCCAAAGTTGTAAGGAACATTGCAAACGCATGCATTTTTTCTTTTATTCTAGAGATTTACCGCATTTGGTTGAGTGAAATTTCCTCGAAGTCTGAAAGGATCGTTCCAAGGATACACGTGTTTTTAATCATTTTCAACACCAACATCTGGACACGTTTGCTTTCGGAATCTATAAGGTTTTTTTTATCATTTTCAACACCAACCGAAAATGCTAATGAGAATCTCATAACATTAAATGTTAGGATCAAAAAGACTTTGCATTTCAAGTCGCATTCCAAAACAAACTTTCGTCTTCCAAAGCTCTTTTCCCTCAACAAACAACATCAAGATTATGGCAATCAATTGTTTCCACTTTTCATCTCAAATCGCGTTAAGAGAAAAACTCAAACAAAACCAAAGGAAAGAAAAAATACTTGGATTTCCCTGGCAGCAGAGATAAAATAATTCACCTGAAACTACACCACATCGCATCATGTACCTACATACGTGTGTATCTTGTATCTTTTATATGAAGTTGATGTGTATTTTTATGGTGTAGGGGGAGTAAAGGTATAGTTGCGCAAATTTGATTGCATGCAATATAGTATACCTGTGCACCTTACCACCACCGCACAGTCACCATCCGCTGCTATACCGCGCGCCGCCGTCTGATGCTGCGTCACTGAAACAGCATCGCTCTTCACTTGCCACATGATAAAAAAAATCCACTGACTTTTTCGACACATTCCGTGCATGTATGGAATATGCCACAAAATAAAAAGAAAAAAAAACCGAACGATGGTGGTAAACAGATACAATTTACGTGTTTAAAATGCACCTTAGAGAGGCTTCTCAGCTTCTTGGCTTTGGAAAGAGCGCCTTCATGTGTGCATGTCTATACAAGTACAAGTACTATTTGTATCTGACTGAATTTGGTATTTGATGCAAAAGATACACAATGCAAAAAGATACTTTGTATATTATAGTGCTTGATGTAGTTTTCACAATGAGACCAGACCAGACCGACCCGACCACAAACAGTGGCTGAATGGGGTTGTATTCGAGGAGGTATACAAGTGCCTCTTGAATATATCTAAGCTGTCTATCAGTGTGTAAAAAGTGCAATAAGCCTTCTCTGTATATTTAGATAGATGCATGCATGCATTTCATAGAATATACAAGATGCAACCCACGCATGGAAATTCAAGTTTTTTTTCTTTTTTTTTTAGTATAATAAGTTATTTATAGTAACATTTCATTTGTTTGAGTGCATACATAGAAGAGATTACATTAAAAAAGGAGAAAAGATCAACTGATCTTGCATCTTCGCTTGTCAGTTAAAGTAAAAGAAGTCAAACTCCAATGTCAAGCTTAAATCTAATGAATTGAAAGATCTTTCGGCAACATCCGTTAGATTAAAAAAAATTGAGTTGACAAATTTCGCCCTGAGTAACATGGTAGTCCACTTTATAGAAAAAAACATTTTTACTTGCGATATAAGTGCAGGGTGATTCGCATAAGATGTGACACAGGGCTAGAGCATGCAGGTTGAGTATCGTTACCCTCGTTTAGGCGGGAGGGCAATTTTCTAAAAACTGTTTTAAAATAAAAAAAAAAAAAAAATTATTAAAAAAACAACGGCAACACTTCGGCGTTAGGCAAAAAAAATTTTGAACAATTGTTGTTGTAATTTCTTTCTTCATTTTGAGTTGTATTTCCTGTTTTGGAATTGTTTTTAAAACAGGAAATAAGGCCCAAAATAAAGAGGAGACAAATTTGAAAGCGAAATAATGTCCTGAGTAGGAAATATTATCAGGAACAATTAGGCAAAGGAAACAAAATTATATCCAAAATGACGACAAAAATTACAAAAACAATTGTTGGAAGTATTTTGGGTGTTATTTCCAAAAACGATTTGGTCGTTATTGTCTAACGCCAAAGTTTTAACATTTTTTAGTAATTTTTTTTTTTTTTTTGATTTTAACACCTCTATAAGTTTTTTCAACCAGAAATCCATACCTTTAGTTGGTTCATAATTCAAGTTGTTTTAATCGATAATTTTTAAAAATTAAACTCAAAAGTTTGAAAATTATAAATTGTTAGAACAGATTTTTTACAATATTTACGTTATTAACTACTTTTTTTTATAGCCAATGGCGCAAAATTTTAGACGGATTATTACGCAGTTAAAGCATTTTTAGCATGATATTAGGTTAAAAAGAGGATTTTCCAAATTTTAAACTGAGGAAGAAGAATTTTTTTGAATCAGTAAGATCGAACAGATATGGAGTTATATTCAGCTTTAATTGAAATTTTGAGATATTATCTAATTTTGAATGAAAAGAGAAACTTTTATCACCAATATCTCAGCGAAAAAAATTATGCAACGGATAATAATTTAAAAGCAGTTTTTTTAAAATTTGAATAGATTTAATGCAAGACATTTAAGAACCTGTAATGATTATCATCATCAAAATGGAAAAGAAAATATCAATTTTTTTCTATAGACTTTTTCTCAAAAAAATTCAAAAAATTGAAATTGAATTTTTTTTTTTCAAAATTTAAGAATTCGCGTTTTAAAAACCTCCTCAAATTTTCTGTTGCATCATATTCTCCTGAGATATTGGTGACCGAATTTTTTCAAACTCAAAATTTTGAAAAAAAAATTCAAACTAATTTTATTCAGAATTTTACGTAGGTACATATTTAAGTACTATTTTTGTTTTCAAAATTCAATGCTCTTATAAATTTGTATGGACAAAAACAGAAAACCGGATGCTTGTCTTGCACATTTAGAGAAAATCGAAGATAACCAAATCTACTTTAGTAGCAATAAGATCTTTAGAGCAACTTAAGCAACGGATTGGAGTCAAATAAAGGGAATTTTACTTCTGTTTTCAATTTTCTAAGGAACTTGACTTTAGCATCTGGTTTTTGGTGTTTGACTAAAAAAATATATATCATACTTAATATCGTAAAATTTTGAAAAAAATTAGTTTGAACAAAATTTGTATAATTTTTTTTCACAATTTTGAGCATAATATTTTTTTAAAAAATTTGCCACAACTTTATTAAGAAAGAAAATAGAAGAAGAAATTTCTGGCATTACAAGAAAGTATAGCATGGCATTGTAAGTGGTACCTACCGTTTTTTTTATTATTTTTTTTTTCTGTTTTAAGTAAATTTTTTTTTTTAATTTCCCCTGCCGGCTATACGTGAGGAAATAGACCCCACCTCATTTACGATTTGTTATTCAGTCATTTTTTATTCAGTCAGAAAAGAGGAGTGTCCGTGCTTTTTAAATATATAAATTTGTATGTTCGTACTACAAAATTTTCAAAATAAATATTTAAGCTACATACTTTTTGTAATCAAATACTAATTTCTAGGTTTTAACCTACTTCACGTTATGAATGGCTAAATTTGTAAAAATATGATGATCTAAGTCTAACTTTTAGTACTAATTGGTTTTAAATTAGTTTACCCTCGCCCTATCCATTTATCTGAACAGGACGAAATCAAAAATGCAAAGACATTTATCAATTTTAGTTTATTTGCGATTTATGAAGTTTAAATTTTAAATATTTTTTTCTGAAATTTTTCGTGACCATCATCAAGCAAAGACAGCAAAAATCCTTATGCAACAGCATAAATAAAAATAATGAATTAAAGATAAGTTAGATAAATGCAACACATTTTCTTTATTTCACGTGAAGACGTCAAAAAAATCTCTTCATTGTGTAGCGCAATAATTTTTTTTATTTTATTTTGACAGTTACACAGGGTTCAAAAACGCACGCTCATGAGCGAGAATGTCTTTGCAAATGAGTGCTTGCCAGATACGCTCGCCCATGAGCCATCAGTTATGAGCACTTTTAGTTTGGCTTGCGCTCGCGAGCGTTTGATTTATAATCGCTCAAGTCAAGAGCGCTCTCATTATGTGCGATAACAAAACCGCACGCTCATGAGCGTGAGACGACAGCGAGCCAATTAAGCGCTTGCGAGTGTTTAAGAATTTAGAAAAAAAGAAAACACATTGAGGCCGGTATTCACCGAACGCTCATAACTTAATAGGCTCATGAATCTATTCACCAAGCAATAATAGTGAATAAGATTTATGAGTGGTCCCGACGACTCTTAAAATTTTCGAAGTCCACATACCAACTCTCACATTGCTTGAGTTTTTTTTTGCAATTTCAATGTTTTTAAATTCAAATTTCAGTGAAGTAAAACCTATTATGCTGACCATACTGATGCTCAAGAGCGCTCACAACATAATATGTTTTCGGCTCTCGCTAATGCTACTTTATCGGGTGTTTAGCTATTGAGTTTTTGCGCTCAAGCCCCCGCTCGCGAGCTTTTGAACCCTGCGTACGCTCGTGGGCAAAATATGAGCTGAGAGCGTTTTATGAGCGCTCGTGTGCCAGCGTTTCCATACCCTGGTTACATGTCGATGTGTTATTTATCTGTCAATCTGTCTGTCAAGCTACATACATTTTAAAAACTATTAAAAGATCTGTAGTCTGTTTGGTAACGTACAATTTTCCATAAATTTTCACAATAGGAAAAAAAACAAGTTTTGCAAAACTTGGTGATAATTTTAGTTACTAAACAGGCATAATGTGTACTTAAACTACCCAACAAAATTAGTTTTTTGTGTATATAGCTCTAGTTCTTGCTTTTCAGAACAAAAGTTTTATTAAGCCTTTAATGTATTTAATGTTGGAAATGCGTTGGGTATCACCTATAACTTGACGATTGTCCCCAAAACAGAAATATATTTCATTTATATATAGGACGGACACTCCTCTTTTTGAAACTGTAAAAAAAATCTTAAATTGGTCCCAACCAAAAAGTGACTGAGGAAAAAATCGTTGAAGCCTGAAAACATTAAAAAAAAACGGTTTTTGACAATAAATTGAAACTTTAAGGGCCAGTATCACAGTCAGAAAAGTGACACTTAAGTGGGGAATTTGAAAGATTTATTCCCAATATCACCGTTCACTGTTACCTGAACAAGTGCAACTTAAGTCTCCAATGTTGGTGACTTAAGTTCCACTTACGCTAGCTATGAAATTTAGCTTAAATTCCTAATATGGGAAACTTAAGTGCCACTTATTTCGGTAAGTGTCGACTGTGAAACTGGCCCTTAGAGTCTATGAAAGTTTTCAAGTGTCATAATATGACCTACTCAGTCATACCTACAAACGTCTTCTAGGTCACTTGAAAAGTAATTTTTCACTGTAACAGTGTTATCATATGATTTATTAACGGTCCGTACTTTAAGATCCACCACTGAGCTACGCCTAAGGTTTTTGATGTCTTGAATTTGGTCCTTCAAAATTGTCATCAGGTTCTTGTAAAAAAAATCTAATTTGTCGGTATGTTGTATGTTTAAATCACACCATGAAAAATTCATTAAACATTTTCAATTTTTTTCATTTACTTTTGTAAAAAATTCTAAATTCCTTAAAAAGTAGCGAAAAAGCAATAATTCTGAATTTTAAGTTTGGATTATTTTGAAAACCAAACATTCATACTAACGATTTTGGAAAAAAAAATGCACTCATACACTGACTTTAATATTAGGTACCTTTCATTTGATAGCAAATTCGTTTATGTGGATACGTTATGCCAAAAATAAGCAATTCCTCTTTCACATTTAAAATTTCAAAAATTTGAATGTTAAACACACTAAGTTGCAGACTTACATATGTACATCTCTACAGCATGTGATTGATTCGGTTAAAAAAATGTTTTTATTACATTTTTTTAAAAATTTGAATTGCTGTGGTTGTCAATGTTTCAATTTTTTAGTTTGTTCCAAAATTAAAAGCTAAATAATTTCAAGTCGTGGGGACAATTCCTGCTGGAAATTTAGCTTAAGTCAGAAGTTAAATAAACTTCTTAAAATAGGTATAGTTTTTCCTTATAAATACTTATATAATTTTTTTTAAATGCAAAGCGAAAATGTCGGATTTTTTCTTTCACGAAATTCCAAAATTAATTTCAATTAAAAATTCAAATAGAGTTCTACTTAATTTATTGGAATTCTCGTTTTAAATTGATTTGTGTTCTCGGATTTTGAACCAATAAGTTTTGTTTGTTTTTTTTTTTTTTAGAAACAAACAATAAACTTCGCTTTACTAACGTAGCACAAACTAGTTTACCATCGTTTAAATCTAAAAATAAAACCGGAGTAAAGATAAAAAAAAATAAAAAAATGAATGCGATCTTAACAATAACGAAATGAATACCTAAACTAAAATTAAACAATGTGAATGTTTTATTTATTTTTTTTTAACAACAAACATTTCAAAAGATCTACCATATAGAAATGATTACTCAATCAAAGTGGTGATTTCTATAGAAGAATTATTATAGGTATTGGCATCATCGGCCCCCGCCTCTACCACACAAAAATATTATGCATAAGTTTAAGAAATGGAACATCAAATTAATGGAAAATAAATAAATATTTAATTATAATTGGCAACATGCAATTTACACATTAAATTTTGAATAACAAAAAAAAAAAAAATCTGAGCCACTCTAAAACAAAGACAAAAATAAAATGTTTAAAATTATACCTATAGACTATTTACTGTTGTTTGTATAAATTATTTGATTGAGTGCAATTATGTTGTTCATAAAATTAGACAGTGATGGGGGCGCTTTAAGTGCCAAAGCCACAGGTAAATGGTTTATTTACAAAAAACAAAAAAATGGCAGAAGCAAATACCAAAATGTGCTGCTGCCAGCAGCGTTTTGAAAAAAGAAGAGCTCTCCAAGCAGTCATTTGTTTTAATGAACATCAACTTCAAATCGCACAATGATGACGTAGTGCTAACTTAACTTTATGCACGGAAGTGACAGTGTATAGAGTTCAGTCGTTTTTTAGCCATTATCTATGTTGGAGCCAGTAGTATTTGACCCCGGTTGCCACCTCAAGTAAACTCTGTTTGAATCTATTTAAAAAAAAAAAGTATTTGTCGTATATTATTAGTATTACCGAGTCGAAAAATCAAAACCCTTTCTTTTCAGGGTTAGCTATGAACCGCAAAACAAAATAAATATCACGCTGTTGAAGAAGTTCATATAAATCTGTTTTTATGTGCGTCCCCAGGTGCAAATAAAGATACAGCCTAAACGGATGAAAGGATTTGGTTAAAATTTGGTACAGAGCACTTTTACGTGATCTTTTTAGAGGAGACATTTGAAATTTTGGTTTAGCTCATCTAAAACGGATTTTTTTCGAAAACGACTATTAACATTTTGATTAAATTTCAAACCAGTAATTTCAACAGCAATTGAAATATCACAGCATTTCAATTTTTGCAAAAAAAAAGGGCACAACGGAAATATCAAGGGTTTTGATTTTTTTTTCGACAAAATTGGCCTATTGTGTTTGGCAACTCTAATCGAACTAAAATGTTATACCCAGAAATTTAATTAATTTTCTATCAAATATTTCAGCAAATAAAAACAAACATGATATGCTTATATGCAAAGATTATTGCAGCCTAAATTTAACATTTTCTTCGTATAATTTACACATATAAAAAATAAATAATCTAATTTGGTAAACTGACCCGAAATGTTATGGAAATCCACCGAAGTGGTAACCGCGTCTTGGACTAGTTTGTTTTTTTTTTTTTTTTTTTTTTAAGATAAGAAGGCTTGTTTGGAGATGTCTCTGGGTGATATGCTTTGCTGAAGGGGTTTTTTGTTTGATATCATGTGATTTTATATTCTTTTCCCTTTTACTATTTTTTTTTTTTATAGTTTTTTTTTATAATCTTAGCCCACCTGCTGGTATTGTGACGTCTGTTTGTTTGGTTAGGACAAACACATTTCCCGGCGTTTTGGTTGTATCTTAATTTATAATTGGTATGAATATGCTAATA
The DNA here is from genome assembly GCA_932273885.2 of Leucozona laternaria. NCBI lineage: Eukaryota > Metazoa > Arthropoda > Insecta > Diptera > Syrphidae > Leucozona > Leucozona laternaria. Next base: position 6,650,710 of record OW026366.1, read on the forward strand.
CATAACGGTGACTAGCAAACTATTTTAATTCATTAGCTAAAATAATACTCTTTTGGTAAAGAAATGAGTTAAAATCACATGATCAATATTGATCGCATGTGGGGAAATAGAACTTTTTAACTATTGAATGACGCAGAAAGTCTGGATTCACGAATCATCACGCCAGCATCAATACAAATCACGTTTGATCGATTTTATAATTTTAATGATTTGTCTGAAGAAGAGTGTAAAAGCACCCGTAACGTCACAACGAAAAGTAAAAAAAAGCACTTGCTCTTGTGGCTTATTTACAACTGTAATATAGACACTTATTGAATATGCAAGTAAATGGTTCAATAATGTTAATGATATCTTTAACGAGAAAATGTAAAACAATTCAAAAAATCGATTATTTGTTTAGGTTTTTTTTCTTAACTTTGAAATGCAATATTATTTGAACAATTTAGAAGCAACAGACTGCTTAATTATAATAAAATCGCCTCAACCATCAAAAAGAAATAGGCGAACAGCTCAAAAATCAGGTCGTATTTTGAAAAATAAAATGTGGAATATCTATTTCCACTACGTGAACTTTTTGCTAAAAACCTGAAACGCTGTTTTCTTACTATCACTTTGTTTAAACAAAATCGTTTAAGTCGTTTTTGAGACCATTTGAAAAAAAAAAAAAAATTGTTGTATGGCAGCTAACCGTTCTAGATGAGACAAAACAAAAATTCGAGAATCACATAAAAATGTTCTGTACCAAACTTGAAGCTAATCGGCCTACCCGTTTAAGCTCTGAGTCAAATTATAGTAAACGCAAGGACGCACAGACGCTCAGACACACAGACGAAAAGAAGCACGGACGCACAGACGGACGCGACGGCATGATGAAACCCACTTTCTCGGACTTCTTGATCATCGTGATGTTATTTTCTACACAAAACCAATACTTGCCTTTTATAACAAGTACAAAAACTCCAATAGAGAACTTACAGAATATGTCAATGCGGAAAGTCACAAGCGAAGAATCGGACAGATATAAAATGCAAAGGAAAATTATGGGCCGTTCTTCCAAATCTTTAAAGAAGTGTTTGCTCATATTTTAACTTTTAAGAATGCATCGATAATTTTAATTTATTTTTAAAAGAAACAAAATAGATCACACAATAAATATGCGCGCTCAGGAAAATCTCAGAGGATTTGCTCCATAAAAAAGTGAGCAAGTGAATCGAAAATTGGTTTTTCCTCAGGATTTTGACAGCAGATTTGACAAATTTTGAAGAGAAATCCTATTCATGGAACTGAGATTGCTGAGATCTCATTTTCTGGAACATGCCTAATGTCAGTATCTGCTTTCTAAAATGAACGAGACTAGAGACATGCCAGTTTATAACAGTAATAACAGTTTTATGCCATTAGAAGTGGGCGCACGTTAACGCGACTTGAAAAAACGCTCTGCGTCCCTGAAGTATGCCCACCGGTGGCGGGCCCTGGCCCTGCGGGGCAGCATAAATAGTAATTTTATAAACCAAAACTGTTATAAATGGCATGTCTAGAGTCACTTCCTTCTAAAATAGCTTTAAACTTTCAGTTTCGTCGTTTGACGTTTGTGAATGAATGAAAGAGAGGGATAACATGTGTATGTTATGTAGGTATGCATTGATTTATGGTAAAAAGCTCTATTTGAACATCTTCCAAAGCCCCTAAACACATCACTTTTTCAAAATAATTCTGTAAGGTCCAGTTTTTTAGTGCTAGATTAAAGTTAAACCTGAGTTAACTCATCAAATTTGGTGAGTTAGAGCAGGATTAACTGAATAGATGCTTTTGATGTTTTATTCATCGAGTTTGTTTAGTTGTTCCGCATGCATTCTCCACCGAAAAACTGCTTCCTCAGTTAACTGTTGGTTAAAAGAGTAGAATAAGGTTACTCTGGTTAAACTCACCACTGAAATACTGGGCCTAAATGTAATAAAATACAAGTTATATACATATTTACCTAGTGTATGGAATACGCACAAATGAGATCAATTCCAAATGACATCGAACAAAATTAAGTCCCTCTGTCATATTCATATATATGTATGTTTATGGCCAAGTTGCCGGCTTATAGCTTGCCGAAATTTTCCCAAGAGTGCAGTTTGCTTGTAAAGTTACGTCTAACATTACACTAATGAGCCTTAGCCTGGTGAGAAACTAGACAACAAACCAGCAGTGTGCACAGCTACCAATAAATGTGTTCCAATGTGATTCAAGCCAATCTTTTTTGTATAGCGCAACATTGTAAGCGAATTGGCAATCAAGTCAAGACCGCCATCGTAGACCCTCCAATATTAAAAAAAAAAAAACTATTTACAAACTACCGACTCAGATTCGATGCTGTCCCTGTCAATTTATTAAACTGTTTCCCTTGCCACTGCTTCAACTTCTATTTTTTATTTGTGAAATTCAATACGATCCACATTATAGGCGATATACAAAACACAAAATGCCGAGGCGGATGCGGTGCAACAGAAAAATTTCACTTTTTACTGATACACTTTTTCCTTGCCGGGGCATGTTTCTCCTGTTTTCGCATAAAATGCGTACCTACAAAGCTACTCGTCGTAATATCTGTTACTAGGTTTTTATATAACGAGACGAGAAAAGAAGGAAACCATATGATAGCACATGACCTCTTTTTTATTACAGCATCAACTATACGCGACGTGATGACGACCACGACGAAGCCGACGACGACGACGCACAACACGTCTCGCGGTCTCGCCACAAGCTAACTAAAAGTATGAGGTAGGAAGTATGATAACTGTGTTACGGTGTTGCATCAGCATCAATGAAAGATGCAAATTGATGATGCGTTCCATTCGGGGAATGGACCAAAACAAGTAAAACCCACACACACGATTCGTTGGGAGTTATGAAACAGTTTATACGTTTTCGAGCTATGTATTTATGAGTGTTTGCATACACAATAAGACGCAATGTCAATGATTTATCACTTCGAACAGAAGACGCATGAGTTTGTAATCAAAACAAATGGAGAATCAGTGTGACCACATCTAGCCTAAGAAAATTAGACAAAAAAACTCAAAACTTCGCGAAAATTTTGGCTTTTTTGTTATGTCTTAAGTGCTTTGCAAATATATAAGACACGACCAGCGAACTGCGAATTGGGAATTTCGATAATCTCAACATTTCATTCACATGAGGGGTCGCTGACAATTGCGAATTGTAATAAAACATGAACAAGCTAAATGAGTGTTTGAGGTTAAATTCGTACGAATTTTTTATTCGCCGGCCTGGGGAACGCGTCCTTATGTTGTGGATTGCGAACTTACGTTTGAGAGTTCGCAGAAGATTAGTTGTTGGTCGTGTAGAAAATATTAAAACATAAAATTATCTAATTTAAACTAATTTTACTCAGCGTTTTCTATTTAAATTAGTTTATGAAATTAGATAAGACTTAGTCACATCGTATTCAAAGGGCGCTGCTGATGTGTTAGCAGCCTTAAGCATTTTCTTAAATTTAACCAACATTTGGACTTTGGATTTTTTGGGTTTTGATTTTGGGATGGGCTGAAAAGGGCTACATTTTTCTTTTTATTTTTTTGTAAATTGCTTGAAAACTTTCATTTTTTTTTGTTGAAAAAATGTTAATGTTAAAATTGTAGTTTATAAAATTCGTTACAAAAAATGACAACACTTTTTGATTTTTTTTTTGATTTTGAGAAAAACTTTTGCAAACGTAAAAATATCAGTTGTTTGTACATTTTTCCATATCACCTCTGATGTAAAGTACGTATCTACTGGGCCCGTTAAGTTTGCCCACGTGTTTTTCAAATCTTTCGAAAAAACAGTTGCGTGAAGGGTTTTTCAATAAGAGTGTGTAGATGTTGAATTGGAATAAAACAAACTGTGTGTGGTACAAATTAAATTATCTTTTTTAATTGAAAGGTAAATGTATGCTATGGAATATAACATCGTTCAAATGCACTCCTGGGCTTCTTAGGGTGGAACGCTATATCCTTCCATGATGATTTGGCAAAACAAACTGAATAAATGACAGCCAGTTTGACAGATGTAGCTTCAACAATGTGGCCGCTATCATCTGTCAAAGTTTGGAAGTTCCTATTGATAGACCCTTTATTTTGTACAAAGGTATTGAAATAAATCAGACAAGTAAAAGAAAATATTCAGCACCACAGCCCACAGTGATCGTGGGAAGAGTCAGCAATAAAGGTGAGTTATCCCACTTCACTCGCTTAAATAGCTAAATACCTCTCAGGCGACAGTGCCAAGACGAGACCGGGAATAGACGAGAGACTCACGAGAATATAAACCGATACAAACATTTTTGGATTTCGACGAGACTAACAAAACTCTGTCTGGGCTCATTTCATATGGCAAGTTCTATTATCAAATAACGATCTAAAATTTGTAAAACTGTACCACTTTTTCGAAAACATCCATATCGAGGCAATTAATGGCAAGATTTTGAACATTTCTGATAATGGCCAGTAATTCTTGTCACGATTGAGAGATACGTATTAAATTAAAGTGAAATATTAGGAGTTTTTAGCTTAATAAAAACACCCAAATCGACACAATTATTGTATTGAAGCGAATTTTGTATGTATATGATTATCAGAGTCAGCTTTGGATTGCTATATCGAATAATCTTCAAAAAAAATATATCAAGAGAATATTGCCCGCGCAGAAATTTGTTCCTTGAAAAGCCTTCCGCTAAAACTAAAAATAGGCTAGGAGATACTGATGAATACGAGTCCTCTATAATGATGGATTTCGTTAGGATCATTACGTTCAGAAAATCTGAAAATTTTGAAATATTGCAAGGAAGGGAAGTATAATAGTGAATATCATTTGAAGAGTTTTATGCACAAGAATCAGCTTCTCTGCCTAACATAATATGAAGGTACATTACACGTGAACAACAAGTGTAAAATTTGACTTAAATGTGTGACATAAATGACTACAACAACTATTTACGTAACATTTGTTTTTGAAAACATTCACACGAATGCTAAGAAAATAGATCGATATTCCTTGGCAAAGACCTACATTATATAGCATTAGGATGGTTTTTAACACAAAGAAAATGGAGGCGCCCCCTTAATTGGCTCCAAACAAATGAAAAAAAATGGTCTATTTTTCTGAATTGTATCTCTATCCCTCACTCATCCTGTTTTAATGAGAAACTCTTGTAAGGGGTTTTCCAATAAGAGGTGTTATTTTGATATTCAAAGAAAAATGGCATTTTTTGAGATAAATGATCGGATGTTTATTTCATTATAAAGAGGAAGGTATGCCGTTAATAATGGAACACAACATCAGCCAAATGGCCGCCACGACCATGCTTACAGGACCATATCCTTTTCATAAAATTTTCCATAACCAAATCGCAAAGTGGCTGCCCTATGTCCTCGATAGCCTCACGAATTCCATCTTTGAGGAATCGACGCTGGGCTGTTGGCGTAGACCTTATCTTTCACGTGGCCTCAAAGGAAGAAGTCGGAAGGTGTTAAATCACAAGATCTCGGTGGCCAATTGTGATCACCTCTTCGAGAGAGAGGTTTCATTGCTTGTGTGGCACGTAGCGCCGTCTTGTTGAAAGTAAACGTTGTCCAGATCAATACCATCCAATTCCGGCCATAAAAAATCATTAATCATCTCTCGATAGCGCAATCCATTGACCGTAACTGTTGCTCCAGCCTCATTTTCGAAAAAGTAAGGTCCAATGACCCCGCCGGACCATAAATCGCACCAAACAGTCACGCGTTGAGGATGGAGAGGCTTTTCAACAATAACTCTTGGGTTTTCCGAGCCCCAGATGCGACAGTTTTGCTTGTTGACGTAGCCTCCGAGGTGGAAATGGGCCTCATCAGTCAAGATGATTTTTCGATGAAATTCCGGATCATTTTCATGCATTTCAAGGACCCAATCAGCAAAGACACGACGTTGTTGATGATCAGCCGGCTTGAGTTCTTGTGTTAACTGAACTTTATTAGTCTTAAGACCCAAGTCTTTATGCAAAATACGGTGTAATGGCGTTTGTGGAATGCATAATTCCAAAGAACGACGAGGAATGGACAAACCTGGGTTTTCTTCAACACTTTGGGCTACAACAGCAATATTCTCAGTTGTTCTTGAGCGACGTGCACGGGTTTTATTCTTCACTTCACTAACTTGTCCCAACAGCTCGAATTTGTCCACCAATTTCTGTATTGCGGTCCGACAAGGTGCTTCACGACGACCCAAAAATGTTTTAGTTTTACGAACCGTCTCTGCCAAATTTTCACCATTTTTATAGTGAATTTTAATAATTTCAATGCGTTGTTGAAGCGTGTATCGTTCCATTTTTATTAATGGCGTAGTTTCTACTTGTCAAATGTCAAAAAATGACAGCTTCAAAAATGACAGCTACCGAAATAGCGGGCTATTCAAAATAACACCTCTTATTGGAAAACCCTTTACTTGGTCTATAGGGTCTGATTTTTGGATTATTCCCATAAATCCCCTCAATAGCTAGACCAATTTTTTTTTTAATTTTGCACATTTGTACTTCTAATAATTATTTTCTTTTAGCAAAACTGCTTTCCAAAATTTCACCTACAAAAATTTCTTTAATCACAAAAAAATCGAAAACTAAAACCATTTTTTAGGATCTATGACGTTTTTAACACTTTTTTCAAAAAACTCCAAAACGACTCGACCAATTTTATGCAAATTTTCTCAACAAGTTCATCTTAAATTTTTGTAGAACACTGCATACCTAAAATTTTTCAAAAAAGCTTGTATTACTTTATAAAAAAGATCATAAAACTGTTTAATTTTGTTTTTAACTTTTGAATTATCTTTTTTACTATAAGTATTATTACACCATAAACTTAAATCTTAGCTTTTAAGACGTAAAATAGTATGGTGGGGGGTTTATACCCTCCGTTTAGCCAGGAGGGGAAATTTTCTAAAAAAAATTACTTAAAACAGAAAAAAAAATAGTAAAAAACAGGGTTTTTTTTTAAAAAAAGTTGTTCTAGTGAATAGTTTTTAAAAAAAATAACCCTCAAACTCAAAATTTTGAAAAAAAAAATATGAGATTTTTTAATTTGCAGCCAATTTGGAGGGCGTCGCACTTTATTTTCGAAAAAAAAGCAAATAAGAACCACCCTATATAGGTATCTACCTAGCTATAAAGCGACTTTAAATGTTGAAAATTTTAAACTTTTGAATCCAGTAAGGTTATAGACAAAAAATGGTTTCGTTTGTTTTTAAAAATATTTCCGGGCCCAAAATTCATAAAAGCGCCAAGATTTTAGGCATAAGAGTGGCAAGTTAAGACTATATTTATATATATTTATATTTATATTATATTTTAATTAATTTTACCTGAGATTTATCTCAATAAGTATATGTATCAGAAACCATCAGAATTAATTGTCTTCTTACCTAGAATGAAAAAAAAGAAAGAAAAAAATCCATTAATAACAAACGAATAAAGTTAACTGTTGATTTTCATGTTAATTTTCATACTGATGAGCCATATTTTTGTATATATGTATGTATGGATGTACAGATATACCTACAAATAACTCAAATGCATTTAAAAGAAACATTAAACCTGTTTCACTGCAAGACTATAAAGAAAATATATAAAAACTGTGACCACGTCAAGGCCATCTATATGTATCTATATCTATCGTCAATCTTGAATTACACAATATCTCGTAACTTAATCAGTGGTTAGTTTTAATTTCAAAACTCGCCTCTACTATTTTCTTCAATCGTTGCCGCAACGCTCGCGCCGCCGCTGCTGTCATGAATGTAATTTAATTATGCATCGGCAATACAACAATTGAAGACAAATAATAGCCATTACAAACTTAATAGAATATCTAATTTACGTGGAAATTTTTCATAGGTGGCGCACTACACACTGATGGTAAAAATTAGAGGAATAGTATTTTTTTTTTTTTTTTTGAAGGTTAAAATAGATATACATAAACGGGATGATTTATTTACATGTTTTATGATGGAAGGTGTAACTGTGGTAAGTATTTAAGTAGGTACCTTTTATATTTAAAACCATTTATTTAACGGAAATAACAGCATATTATGAATAAGCTAAAGTTGTTTGCCTTTTTTATTGGCTATTTCTTCGATTAATTTATCAAACAAGTTGACATATTAGGTAAGAGTTAATATTTACAGTCAGCCTTATTGGGAGTTTCCATTCCACAACATTCCACCCGGAAAATTTGACATTTCACTTTTCGCCTATTGTGAGTTTCCCTCGAAATTTCATGATCGAAAAATTCCCCTTACTGTGAACATTCATTTCTGGCGGAATGTAATGTCATTTTCACTTCTTTTTTGTAGGCGAACAAAATTTCGTTCAGGAGAAACTTAAAATAGCTTTTAAAATACCAACCGAACAAGAAATTTTAAGGTGAAATATTTTTTGGGTGAAACTCACAATAAGGCTGAGTGAATATGCCAGCATTCCTGCTAACTAACAATTGCTGTGTGCAATCGTTGAGAGTGTAATGGGGTTTTCCATTGGTAAATTCAGATTTCAATTTTAAAAATTGATTTTTTTCGTAGCGAATGGAATACGATTTCAAATTGATTTATTTTTGTCATTGTAAAGGGTGTTTTTTTTAGACAAGGAATTTCAATATGGCAATACTTTTTTCGGAGTTGGTCTTTTTGACAGCTGTCACTTGATTTATGTTCAGTTTGATTTGCCATTTTATAATTAATAGACTTATTCCTGAACAACGTTTGCAAATCGTGCAAATTTGTTACAAAAATAATAGTTCGGTTCGCACGACGCATCGCGCGCTGCGTCCAATATTCGGTCGACATAATCGAAAAATCGCATAAATTCGAGCAACCATGGATTGGTTTCCAACACGTTTACTCTAGTGGATAATGCGCATCCTCAGAAACGCCGTACAGTGCGCACCGAAGAAGCTATTGCTGCTGTGGAGCAGAGTATCGAAGAAGACCAGAATGAGTCCATCCGCCATCGCGCGCAACAATTTGAACTGTTGCAAATTGGTCCTGTCGGCTGGAATTTATTCGAGCCAGCCGCGCCGGCCACTTGCCCGAAGTCATTTTTAAAACGGAATGGAAAACACTTATCTTTATATTAAAGCTAAATTCTTGGCCATAACATTAAATTATGTGCGTTTTATTTCTTCTTAAAAACCACACGTCTAAAAAAAAAAACACCCTTTATGTAAATCGCTAGATTCGTGTAGCATCCCAATGACCAACAATGGTTTAAGTGTGAGTCATTTTTGCTGCTGGTTTACTTGGTTTTTATTTGAAATATATTTTCGAAAATCATACAATTCATTTAAAAAATTCACAAACCCACTTCTGATGGACACTAAAATGTCAGTGTCACTGTGTTACGCAATAAATTTACTGTGGTTACTGAATTTAAAATTCCAGTCCAATTATCATCATCATTGGCGTCATAAATGCGTATCCATGTGGTTGATGATTTACACGCCTTTTTGTTATTAATTCGAATTCGAAAGTGATCACGTACTTTCAGAGTAATTTAACATTCCACCGTCCTTACAGCAATCTGCATAACATTTCTCGTATCCCATATACTCGTATAAAATGGCAACACAAAACCCCAAAATATCTGATGGTTAAGTTTGATAGTGAAGTGAAAAGAAAACGTGCAACTTTTAGGTGGCACAGTGCCTGCCGTGTTGTTTTATTTTATATTACACTTTTTTTTTGTTGAAAACAAAGAGTCAAAAAAAAAACCTTTTAAATCACGACACAATCATTGTTTTGTTTGTCCAAAGAAGGTGGACTACTCCTACGCAATTCGTGTATTTCGTGACATTATATCCACACTCACGAAGGCGGACTTTAGACTTCACTAATTGTCAATGTGGAACATAAGTTTTTATGGCATATGTATCCTATTCAAACACGGAACCGATATATAACATTTTTTTATACCCACAGTACCAAAACAGAAAGATCGTGATCTTTTCTCGTTGGCTTGACAATATCACAGCTTTTAATTGACACATTAAATGAATTATCATCATAATGCAGGTAGGTAAGGTACCTACCTATGTAGTTCTGCGCTTGATGATTGAGATCTTTAATGGGATTGGAGTTCTTTTGTGTTTAATTGAAATTGACTGGGATTAAAAGATTGGTTGAGCTTAGATGAAAGCTTGAGATTTGGGTGTTTTTTTATGAATTCAATTTTATGTTCAATAATTTTGCTGATCATCATAGACAATTGCAAACAGACATTACAATGAGGAAATACGATAGAAGTAGTACAGAATCTGGAGGGGACTCTGAAGAAATTGGTAATACACTCATATTACCACTTGGTCGTTAGTCGGAAATTCATTCTTACATCATTGTACAAGTTGAATGTATATTGTTCTGTTTAACAGCAACAGCGAGCGGTTGGATCCATGTCTTCGAAGTTAAGCAGCTTGTAAGCTGCAACAGGACTGTGTGCTGCCAAAGCCTGAAATGAAAAGCCACTATTGCTAGGCGGCCAGACCCAAAAATTCGTTAGATTTGTTGATATTTGGTAAACACAAAGTTGGGGTGCCAGGTGCCATCTGATTATTTATTTTTTTTCGGTTTTTCATTTCGCAATTTCTCATCTTGAAAATTAGGCATTTCGCATTTAATTATTTCGCAAGATAAATCTCGCATTTCATTATTTTGCAGAATTTTTGCGAAATGATCAATTTGCGAGCTGATTCAAAGAACAAACAAATTTCATGAAACAACTATGTATAATAGTTGCGAGTTCATTAAAATGCATTTTTATAATTGCGGAGCAAGATTTGCGAAAAAATGTCTGTCCGAACGGCCGGCACCCAATAAGTTGATATAGAAGTCGCCAGAAAAAATGGTGGACATAATAAAAAAGAAAATTGAATTTTATTTTTCGTTTATAAATAAACAAAAACCTAACTTCTTCCCAAAGTACAATAGACAAAATCTTGTTTGTCCATTTCTTTACTTAAACTCATAGTAGTTGCGCTGATCGCGCTAACTCCCATTTTGAAAAATTTAGCCAAGCATTTAAATTGAAAGGTATACGCACGACCAGGTTAAAAAGATATTTTTTGGTTCGTACTGTACATCACTCATCTGTCAAAATTAAGAGTGCGTAGTAATTGTTCGGCACATTAACTTTCGGGAAAAATTTTGACAGATTCTGTTATTCTTGAATTTAATAAGAAATTTGCTTTCTGAAAATAAAAATTGAAATGGAGGAATATGCATTAGCCATGGTGGTATCTCCGAGATACAAAGAGCTTCATTCTTTTTGAACCTTAACTTTCTTGACAATTATAATCTGCAAAGATGAATTCTACCAGTGCTGCGGTGGCAAGAACCCCCCCCCCCCATTCCTGCTGCCAGGACTAGCATCATGTTCCTGTACACATGGGTTTACAATGGTAGCAAGGGAGGCAGAGGTTTAGGGTTCCCAACATTGGACGGACTGGGTGCAGTTAATTCTTACCCTTTTTGGAAGAGCCAAACCTTTCAGTTTGGGGATCCTGCCAACAACACCTTGGTTCGTTAAAAATATTTGAGAGCAAATGATTTACCTCAACCAAACAAAGAATCAATTTTATTTTATTAAATTCACATGAAATATTAAAAACAGTCGCGAGGCAGTAACCTTGTATTGGTTCGAAAGCTTAAGTTCCAAAAATGCATCTGATCTGCCGATCCAGGTCGGTAGTGATTTTGAGAAGTTAGGAACTAAGAACTGACTCCCCCCACCCCCTTTATCAGGGGTGTGGCCCGTACCCATTGGATAGTTTGCAGCCAGGGGTTTTACCAGCTGTATTTAAACGGTTCCCTTACAGGAGCTCACTGAACCGGACTCTCTGGCCAAGGGAGAATACCTCCTAGACAAGAGGAACCAGCCACTCAGAATAAAACGTCTACTAGCAAAGATAGTATACCAACCGTGCAGCTGTAATTAAGGTCAAAGAACGAGCAGATGATGTGAAGTCACTATTATCTAACGCCTCAAAACCACTTATAAAGCCGTCGTGTCAAGCACTGGAACTGGATAACCCAGGTGCTCTGGATGACCCACTCAGGAAATTGTTAAGTAGAGCAGTGTGGTACGAAGTGGTACTTCCGATTCCTTGCCGAGGAGATGCCACCCGCAAGAATCCGGGAAAAAGAGTGGATGAGAGAAAAAATGCACCCAAGGGTGACACTACGAGCCTAGGAGAGGGTAAGGTAAACAAAAAGCCAAGAAATTCTGGATTACGGCAACATCTTTTGCGGAACCAAACACTACAAAGACAAAAACCGTATAACACAGGCTCTCTTTATGCAAGTGCGGTCTTGAGCGTCAGAGTTGCTGTTCTGCCGAAAGACTATCCTCAGGTCACCTTGAATGTGGTAGAGTTCTGAACCGACCACCCTAGCGAGCTAAAACTGGCACAGCCATGATCCTGACGGCCGGCGCCACCTTTCCATGTACTACAAGATGCAAAAATACAACCTTTAAAAAATTTGAGTTTTTGGTCTGTAAAAGAAGTGCAGGTGTGTATACTCGATTTATGGCTGAACTAAGAGCTCAAGCAACCCAAAAATAATATGTTTGTGATATATGACTTGCCACCTTTTCATCGAGGTGTCACATGACAAGAAAATAATATTTTGAGAAATCGACTTTTTTACTAAAAATATCCTTAAAAATAATTTCAATAAAATGCAAGGCTGAGCTACACTAACTTGCTCTTCTGATCTAAAGTTATATAAGGTGTCTTATACTATATAGACGATAAAGCGTGAGGACACAAAGACCGAAGGTTAGTGCGACGAAAACCATTTATCGTATACGTAATATTATGTTTGACTGAAATCCTCTGCCCAAGGCCAGCGTTGCCATACTTTTCTGTAATTGCAATAGATCTACTGCATTTTCTGCAATAAATAAAACTACTGCCACACAAAATCAAATCTATTTTACTTTTTTTCAAAATACCTATAGGTACTTCCGAAGTGTAAAATCCGCTATAGTAAAATCGTTCACAAAGTTGTATATTTTCTTTGAACGCTGCCAAATTTGTTGTGAACTTCCTTCCCACGAGCCAAGTTAAAAACAAACTCCGCTATAAACTAAGTGGAAATGGTCTTGTAAAAAAATGAATAAAATCAGAAATGGTTGATCGACACCAATAGATTCACTCAGGCTCTTGGAGTACCTTCTTTACAAAATTTTAATTAAGGAATGGCGAGTTCATAAAACAAATTTAAATAATTAATTTAAGATTTTTTTAGTTTAAGTTTTTTAAAACTTTCCAATAAATCATTGTTAAAATCAATAAACTTTGTATTTTTATTTTTAAATACAAGGTCTACTACGGAAAGGTCAAATTTACTACATTTTTTGAGTGATCTACCACTAAATATTTTTTTCGAAGTGGCAACGCTGCCCCATGCATAGAAAGAAAGAGAAACATAGAGCAAGTAATAATAACAGACGAATTCCAAAAGTTTTGATATTTATTTATGTGTTTATTTAACTATACAATTATTTGAAATAACAAGATATAAATATGTACATATACCTGAGTATCTCTTGAGAAAAAAAAATATTAATGTAGGTTAGGGTTAGGTTATAAGGGGTGTGCACAGCATGAAGCTGTTGCGTACACGGGGGCCTATTGGTCCATTGTGATCCCCTGTAAGAGTAAAAATTTAGCATCGATGCTCCTCAATTCTGTCGATTAGCGTAGACTGGCTCGTTAACGAACCAGCCTGTGCTATCTATAAATTTCCTCATGCTTGCCATTGAGACCTGTGCTAGATCATCCAGTTCTCCAACAAACCTGTTTCCGGAATGACGGAGTCGGCTGGTTTGGAGGTTCGGACAGTCGCAGAGCAAGTGTTTAATGGTCTCCATTTCCTCCTCATCCTGACAGCTCCTACGAAAATCGGGTGCAAATGCCCCTATTCTGTTAGCCATTGTACCAATGGCGCAATGACCTGTTAGTACACCTATCAAGATTTTAGTGTTCTCTTTACTCAGAGATAGAATATACCGAGTTTCCTTTTCATTTGTGTTAGGCCATAAACTTCTAGAGATTACACAGTCGTTCCTGGATTTCCAGGAGATATTGATTTTCTCTTTTAGTTTAAGGTCTATCTTCCTCTTGAATACCCCAATCGGGACGAGTGGTCCCCTAACTGAATGGTCGCTACTACTTGTGTCTGCTTCTGACCCTTTCCTGGCTAGTTCATCTACTATATCATTCCCTTATATATTGCTATGTCCGGGAACCCAGCAGAGCTTTACCTGGTTAGTGTGGCAGATTTTGTTTAATTCTTTCCTACAGTTTAAAACTGCTTTTGATCTTATGGTCTCACTGGCTAAGGCTTTGATAGCAGCCTGGCTGTCCACGAAAAAAGTAATCTCCGAAGAGCTTAGCTTTTCGTGATGTAAATGTTCAGTTTTAAGAGCAAAAAACGTGTGACACTTTCTTGCATTTTATTACTCAAATAAAATAATTTATTAGATTTAGATTTTATAAAAATCAATATTTTAATTTCAAATTAGCAACTGAGTTCAAAATTTTCATAAAACCATATACATATTTATGCTTGACAAAGCTATACATCTGATTTAACTAAAAACATCTCGAAAATAAATTCCAATATTATACTGAATAAAAATTCTGAATAATTCTTCTCAAATCAAACAACAATAAGAAGAATTTCTTGTTGATGAATATCAGGAACATTCCGAATGCCGGAAAAAAAAAATAGAACTCCAATATAGAAGCATAAAGAGAATGCTGCTATCTCAAGGCCATACTCTGTATGTTGGTTGATGAATTTGAGGCAAATTAGAAAGGTTCTAAGCTAGACAATTCATCAGAGTTTGTTTTCAGAAGAAAAAAAAAAAAAAACAAAACTATTGTTGTTTCTTGCAAATATGTAGAAGATAAAATTAAAAAAAAAAATAATAAACATTTTTATTTCTATTATTAATGATGAATTTCAAGTAAATTTTGTTGTGACTTGTGTCTATTGTTAATGGGAATTATCCAATTATAAATATTAATATAATTGTAGTTTTCAATCAACAAAAGTCTTAAAGTTTACCATTTATGATTCAATAGAGTCAACAATGAGGTATTTATAAATTTAATAAATCTTTCCGGATATTATACTCGTCGTACGTATAAGTCATATAGCCAATTAGGAAAGGATTTATTTTCATGGGGTTTCAGTATGTTTAAACCGAGTTGACAAATGTTTAGTTCCTTGTTTGCTAATGGGTTTTTTGTTTATTTATAAAAAGATTAAATAGTAGGTACAATTAATGCGCACATTGATATCATACATTTATAATGTTCTTGTTTGATACTCGTTTGCTAGAGGAAAAGTAAATGTTTTTCATATGCGGATACAAATAGCTACATTATTCTTTGAGTTTTAACTTGTTCAGATAGATACGTTCCCGGTTAAGGACCTCAGACAGTACACAAATTGAAAATGAACTTCTTGTATGACGTGCGGTTTTCAATCTGGCAATCCTTTTTTCAGAGTTGGTCTTTTTGACAGCTGTCACTTGATTTATGCTCAACTTGGTTTGCCATTTTATAACGAATAGCCGAACGACCATCAAGGGTGTCGCACTTGCGGCGAATGGGCAAAAAACGAGATGGCCACCGATCCCGATTTTCACAGGAAAATTTTGTTCAGCGATGAAGCTAATTTTTGGTTGAATGGGTACATTAATAAGCAAAATTGTCGTATTTGGAGTGCTCATAATCCATAAGCCATTGTTGAGACGCCGCCCGCCGTTACATCCTCGAAAAATTCACTGTTTGGAGTGCTCTATATGGGCAGAGGGAATCATTGGTCCATATTTCTTCAAAAATGAAGCCGGCCATAATGTTACAGTCAATGTGGAATGCTATAGAGCCATGATTAATGACTTTTTCGTGCCTGAATTGGTTCCAACAAGACGGCGCCACATGCCATACAGCCAACGAAACAATCAATTTATTGAAAGAAACTTTTGGTGAGCGCGTTATCTCGCTTGCGTCGTGGGCCTGTGGCGTGGCCTCCAAGATCGTGTGATTTAACACCGCTGGACTATTTTTAGTGGAGTTATGTGAAGTTGCTTGTCTACGCAGATAAACCCGAGACGATTGACGCCTTGGAAGAGAATAATCAGCGCGTTATTGTTGACATACGGCCCCAATTGCTGCAAAAAGTGGTCGAAAATTGGGCCTCTCGGCTGAAATTTATTCGAGCCAGCCGCGGCGGCCACTTGCCTGAAATCATTTTTAAAACATAATGGGAAATTTTTATCTTTATAATAAAGCTAAATTCTTGGCCATAACATTAGATAATATGCGTTCTATTTCTTCTTGAAAATAACACGTCTAGAAAAACACCCTTTACAATTTGCATTTCGAAGCTTATCATCATCATCATCGTCGGCTCGACAACCGGGGTCCGGTCCTGGCCTCCTTCAACAAGTCTCTCCACCCATCCCGGTCTCGAGCCGCCGCCATCCAGTTGCGCACCCCAAGGCTCCGGGCGTCCTGGTCTACGCCATCTCTCCAGCGCAAGCATGGTCTACCACGCTGTCGTCTACCATAGAATGTACCACAAAGAACTTTCCGAGCAGGTTCCTCTTCGCTCATGCGAGCTAGGTGCCCTGCCCACCGGAGTCTACCGAGCTTAATTTTTGTCACGATATCTGCTTCAAGGTATATTGCGTACAATTCATGATTGTACCGTCTCCGGAATCGTCCTTCCTCACATATGGGGCCAACAATTCTCCTTAAGACTTTTCTCTCGAACGCGGCTAAGAGGTCGGAGTGCCTTTTGCTAAGCACCCAAGTCTCGGATCCATATGTGAGTACTGGCAGGACCATGGTCCTGTACAGCAGCAGTTTTGAAGTTATGGTGAGATTTCTGGATTTGAAGAGCTTTGACAGACTATAGTAGGCAGCTTATACTTTGGATTAAATTAATTGGATGTCAAAAGTCAAACAATTGCATATTGCATAAGTTTATTTCCTTTTGGGTCCATATCCTCAAAATTTGTTAACATCTTCATCATCTATTCAGGGCCGGCCATGAACATCCGGGCGCCCCGGCCGAAATATTTGTCTTACTCTCAGGTTTTCTTTTTATTACGAGTATTGCTACTAAACTTTTGTGGTAAAAAAAATTATAAAACTTTGCACAGTAAATGAATTAATTTGATTTTTAAAATTTTGCATGAACTGCTTGGCGCCTCATTAGCCATACAAAAATGCTAAGTTGCAGTCAGATATATGAGGAGGAAACTAAGAATAATAACGGGCGCTGCTTTCACTTTTTTTCTATGTAACACTGCAAGAAATTCACACAATTTCCCAAACTACTAACAGCCGACACGACCGACGTTAAGAATAAAAATAAAGAAATTTTGTAGGATGATTTAATTTTTATAAAATTATACATTTTTTCCTATTTGCCGGCTTAAGTGGGAAACTAGCAATTTTATAGCGTCCTGAAACAGCTATTGAAATTTATTAATTTGTATTCAAAAGTTGAAAATGAGTGAAATATTTTACGAAAACCAATTTTAATTAAATTCACGCCTATTTAAAACTTACCATGTCAAGGTTTGTAAATTCTGTCTGGGCTAAATAACTTATGTTTTAATAGTCAGATCTACAAGGTTGGCATCTTAAAATGAAGATAAAAGGTGAAGCTATAAATAATGTATAGAGTAAAGTAAATTTGAAAATATCGTTTGGGGCTTTTTTTTGTTCCTTTAATTTGATTTGTAAATCCGAATATTATTTTCCTTCAAAATTTGTACATCAATAATATTGTTTTTTGTGAATTTCACCCCCATAACTACTTTTTGTTTAAACTGACTTTACAATAATGAGAATTTTACGCCAATTTTAAGTGCATATTTGTATTTTTGAATACAAAATAATAAAAAATGAACTAAAAGCTGCAACGAATTGTGAACATTATAACATCCCTGATTTTGGTTGAATTGATTAAAGAACATGTACAAACTTTCTAACAGATTTAGTTAAGTTTTTCTTGTCTACGATAGCAAGATATTTTTGCGAAGCAATGCGAGCACAGGTTTGCTAGTGATCTATAAGAGTCAGTGACACGAAATAAGTGTAAGTAAGTAAGAAATTAATTTATTCATCATTTCGATATTATATTTATTAGTTACAAGTAAGAATGAATTAAATAGCTACATATATGGCTTAGCCGTCAGCTCGGTTCGCAAAATACTTAGACATGTATACATTTGTAACCCTTAGTTTATAGTTTATACACGAAATGTTTATCGTATTTCGCGAAAGCTGATTAAGTTTGGAAAAATAAAACATCTTTTAATTAAAAGTACAGTAGGTACAGCTGCCAATGACGTTGGAAAAAATATTAAAGAAATATTTCAAAATTTGAATTTTTTTTTTAATAGAAGTATTTTTTTAAATACAATTTCTCCACAAAAAAAAACTTTTAGGGAGTACAGTATTATATTAAATTTTTAAAATTACTCTAGTAGTCCAGTATATTTAGTCATATGACTTCTATGGGAATTTAATATTATTATCTTTATTGTCATTGGGAAGACATAAGAAGCTTAAATCATATTTTCGACCCAATTTGACACGCACTCCAGAGTCGGGTTAGGAATTCAACATTTATGGATTTACATGTGCATTTTGGATTTAAAGTTTCTCTACCCGGAAGGAATTACTCAAAAATTGTTTCTCGACATTTTGGAAAATTAGATCCAAGAATTAATATTCCATAAAAATATCGGTGATTAAAGGGTGTTTTTTAAAGGCAGATTAGGATTCTTAGTTAAACAACAGCCGTGATCAAAGCGTTTCGTCATACCGTCCGTCGGTCGGTCGGTCTGTTCGTTCGTGCCTCCACTGTAATTTGAGCTAGAGCCTAACCGGGTGGGCCGATTTTCTTCAAATTTGGTACACAGCATTAGCATGTGATTCCCTAGACGAAAAAATTTAATTTTTGTTTCAACTCATCTATAGCGGGTAGATGGCAATTTAAAAAAAAAATTTATTTTGTTCAAATTTTCTCGAAAACAGTTCTAACGAATTTGATGAAACTTCGTATCTATATAATGGAAAAAATGATTGTAAGAAAACTGTGCTTCAGTTTTTTGACAAAAAATTCACTTTACTAAATTTTTGAATTCCACGTTTTTTGAAAAAAAATGCCCATAGTTTTTGTTTTTCTCTTTTCAGTAGTTGATCGGATTTTATTATAATTTTATAAACTGATGAATCTAAATAGTTCCAATGTAATTGGGTTAACTTATTGCAGAAATTTAAATTGAATACAAACAGGAAAAAAATATTGCCTAAATTTGTATTCAGAATTAAAAGTTTGCGCTTCAGAAATTGGTCTTTTGTATGGGTACCAGCCACGTAACCCGTTAGCAGCAACGCACTGCCTCTGACAACGTCATCAGCCCTTTCACCGGTGCTGAACATAGAATAAGAATTGGTTTTCTTAAAAGGAAAAATAATCCAAGAGAATATATACATAGAAACAAAATTATGAAATAAATGAAATTTCATAACAAATTTTCAATTTTGAAAAAAAAAACATTTAAGTTTGTATATATGGTTTCCAGGTGGAGGTATTTTCTTCTGTGGTAGTTTGGTAGAGAGCCATTACTGTTTAATCGTATTAAAAGTATCAATTTGTAGCTTTATAGTTTAATAAAAATAACAATTATTCCAAATATTATTTAAATCCATTTTTGTACTGGAATTTGTATCCTTATGTAAATATTCTGTTTATTTCCACAGGTTCAATCTGAGCTGTTAGCATATAGAGAGCTTTCATACTCATATTATATTTACATATAGTAACAAAAGCGGAACAAAGCCACTTCAAGGTCAATTATTGCAGTATAGTATACCAATTATTTATTTAATACGACTTACAATGTATTGTTCTCTAAACTCATCATCTCTGTTCGAAATATCAATTTACTTAAAGTGATTACTTCATTCAGAAAATTAAACAAATAACTAATCATAAGTACATATTTGTTTCACATGAAGATGCAAAAAAAAAAAAAAGATACAAATACTCGTAGCTAATGGTGTTCAAACCTCACATTAAAATCGATTACACCTTTTGTAATGAAACAACACAAACACCGCCTTCCATTTAGCCATTCTCTTGATATACTTTGAAAGCTTATTATTGATAGTTAAGAACACGGAACTCTAAAATAATACTGATTGACAGACAAAAAATAAATAAATCATAAATTCAAATACTGCGAGTGGGATGTGTTTACTTTAAAAAATCCAAGCATCATTAGACAATGGAGTGGTAATGTTTTATTTGTTCTTTATACACTGATTCATTTTGGTTCAACCGGATATTTGCCAAATTTGGGAATGCCAGAACTTTAATCTGGATTTACTATTCTGGTAATGGGGTTTTTAATTGATGGACAAAACTAGAGCGGATGATGTTGGAGTGGAGATGATTCAAACAAAACAAAAATGATTCAAAAAATATGTTGATTTTGAAGATAATATAGCGGCGATATAGAGCTGATTAGTGCACGCGATATGACCCTGATGAATCGATTCAAGCCGCCATTCTCATCAACTTGCCTTGTGTTATGCAACAACTGGGCATTTTTTAGGAAAGAATATATTGATTTATTTCGTTTCCTTCTATTAGATTTTGAAACTGTTCCATTCCTATCGAAGGAGTTAAAAAAGAGTAGCCCTGAACGTCAACTCGAAAACAACTTTAAAAGGATAAACAATGTTCAACTCACGTGCTAGAATTGGAGCTGGAAGAAGACAGTGGCTCCCGAAAAGGTTCAAGACCTGTGATTATGTCCAGACAAAACAGCTATGTGGAATCGTTTAAGCATCAGTATTTCTTCAGAAATGAGAGTGCCCAGAAAGTAACATTAAATGGCGCCCAATATCGCGCCTTTACAACGGACATTTTACTGCCTCTAATTCCAACCAATGATATCAATAACATCTGGTTATTACAAGACCTTTGGGATTAATTGCAAAACAGTCTGTGAAAACATGGCTTTTCGTTGCGAGATCAATTTGGTGTACAGTTATAGCTAAAACAGATGAGCAGCGCATATTTGTGCACGCATTGATGTTTATAGCGCCCGCTGTCCGCTAACAAAACACATACACATACATTTTAATGTTTATGTACGAAAAATAGGTACTCAATCACCTCTTTAGTATGACATTTTTTGACACCTCTCAATAATTTGTATACACAAATTTAGCTTGACATTTTAGTCTTATTTTAATACTTCAATTTTGAAAATCCAAGCAGTAGAAGCCAAGTTATAGTTTTTTGAAGCCTACCAAATCGACGTTGGTTTTTTTTTTTTTTTAATTAAATTCAGTGCTCCTTTCGTCTTTCTCGTTGGTTTTATTATAATACATTATTTGTAGAGGAGGGATGGGGCAATAACTTTGTGGAATATTGTTTTTCAATATTGTGAAATTTTTCACCAACTTTTGCATTTTGAAAATGAAAATAAAATTTACTGCTAACGAATATGAATTTTGTATCCCCTTCAGAATAATTTATATACACAAATGTGGTTTGACATTTAAGCCTTCATTTATAATACCTTTACCTTGAAGATCCGAAAGTTTGTATAGCCGAAAATTTGAAGGCTACTTCTGTATAACGGAACTTTTTTCATCTGAAACACGTAGGTTGGCTTCATCGCCAACAATTACTGCGGAACTGCTGCGTCCTGCTGAAGTCAACAACGCTTGAGACCCAATCCAGCAACATGGGGTAGAAAAATTTCGTTAAACGTCTGTCTGTTGGTATTTGACGCCATTCATTTTTACATTACTTTTGCCCCACCTTGTTGTAAAGGGTATTTTTTTTAAACGTGTGGTTTTCAAGAAGAATTTAGCTAAGCTACTCTGCTCCACAGCAGCAATAGCGTCTTCGGTGCGCACTGTACGTCTCTGAGGATGCGCATTATCCACTAAAGTAAACGTGGTGCTCAAAATTATGCGATTTTGCGATTATGGCGCGCGAACCATTATTTTGGTAATAAATTTGCACAATTTGCAAACGTTGTTAATTATGAAATGGCAAACCAAACTGAGCATAACTCAAGTGACAGCTGTCAAAAAGCCCAATTCCGAAAAAAAGTATTGCCAGATTGGAAACCACACGTCTAAAAAAAACATCCTTTACTTATAAGCTGCCTGTTGGAAAATTTTTACCTTCATTACGTGTGAAGAATAACATCAAAAAGTGCGTACAAAATATAAAAAAATGAGTATTGATATGTCTCCAGTGTAAATTATTACGCATAAGTTGGCAACATTTTTGAAACAAAAAAATGTATTTTTCGTAAATTTTTCTTTATGTCTCACAATAACCAGAGAAACCAGCTTGATGTGGGTGAAAAATACAAAACATCAAAATAACTATTAAATTAAGTTTTCTGATTATGTAAATTAGCTATGTAGTTATTTTTATTTTTTTAGGCTATAAAATAAAATTAACATTTTTCATTCATTTATATTCTGATTTTGGGCTTCTTAAGTGGAGCACTTTTTCATTCAATTTTCCATTAAATAAAAATCGAGTTGTACAGTAAAACCCACTTACATAATCACATCGCACTAAATGCCATATCAAGCTCACGCCAGTTGTTGGCTTTTTCTATTGAATCAATGTAAAATCACAGTAAAACCTGCTTACAATCAAATCGCTTACGAGTAAATTTTGCTTAGCTATCATCAAATTCAATTTTATGGTAATTTTGTCTTCTATCTACAGACGGCTTAAAGCGATATTATAAGCTCAAAATGTTCGAATGTGGTCCAGTCGAGTAATTGTCATTATCTTACGTGTCAACGTGTTGACACCAAAGAGTCAGTACAATTTGGGATAGCGTTGACTAACTGGCATCATTCGTGTGATCGTCAACGTTTCATGCGTGGACACAGTCAACAGTCAGTGACCGCGTCTAATCGTAGCTTAACACTTGTTATTTTTTCGTTCGTTGTTGACGTCCAATCTTTTTTTTTCTGCAGGACAA
The DNA here is from genome assembly GCA_932273885.2 of Leucozona laternaria. Taxonomy (NCBI): domain Eukaryota; kingdom Metazoa; phylum Arthropoda; class Insecta; order Diptera; family Syrphidae; genus Leucozona; species Leucozona laternaria. The sequence goes on from OW026366.1 coordinate 6,673,856, forward strand.
ACCAACTTTCCAGCATCGGTTACGAGCAGAACCCGCTTACAGTCACATTTGGAGCTTTCATTTTCATGTGACAAGACTATAAGCGGGTGTTATAGTATCCATCCCTAATATCACACCGGCTAAAACATTCAAAGAACGAAATACAAGTTTAATTTTAGTGTAGGTATTTATATGCTAATTATATTTTTTTTAAATATGCATTTTTTTTCAGTTCTAATCATTGATCACTAAATCGCTTAGAGAAGCAGATAATAAATGTTTTTTTTTTTTTCAAAAGCTAAACAAACAATATTCAAATTTCATGCCAAGTCGACGTCATAGATGTTGATGTATGATTTCAATAGTTTCTGACAGGATAACAGCATGTTTTGTGTGTTTTTAATTTAGTTCGAGTCAGTCATGCATATGATCGAAATAAATTAGTTTGCCAAATGCGTGTGTAAGCAACATTTTTGTTTCTAATTTTTTTTGATGAAAAATATTGCAAACAGTGTCACGTTGCATTCTAGTCACTGTCGTCATATTTACTGTCATTGTCATCGCTATTCAAATAGAAATAATTAAAACGCAATACCTACTAGCTAAGTTAAATAGACATTTTGACAGGTTGGTAATTTTAACTTGGATTGTTGTATACAACATGCGGCTTTGAGCTTTAATGCAACGAACTGTATGATGTTTAATTACCTTCAAATAGTAACATTTTCATGTTCACTGAATTTTATGGTTTTGATGGACTTGTGGTTCTATTAATGTTAAGACAGTGGATTCGATCTTTGAATTCAAATTGATGCACATAGATTAATAAAAGTTGTAAAGTCGGTTTTAAACATTGACAACATTAATGGAAAATTTAAATATGAGTTTTCGACAGACAAGAAGAATGACACATCGATAGCGCCGTTTAAGTAAAAAAAATTGATATCTACTCTAACTCAAGTTATACAAGGATGGAGTAAAAATAATGACACAATGTGAATGTGCCATAAATTTTACAAATTAATAGCGTCAAATGTCTACAACAGACAGATGTTTAACCAGTTTTTTTTTGTCGCAGGTTCCTGAAATTAGTCTCGAGGATTGTTAGTTTCAGCCGCACGGAGCAACTGCTCACACAGATTTGGCAAAGGTTTTTAAACATCAATTTATGCCATTATGACAATACTTTTGTTCCACCTTGTAGAAACTATAGATTAACTAATACAGTCATTTTTAATTCTTAAACTACCCTTTCTTACTCCTGAGAAGCAAACCCACATCATCAAACTCTGACAAATCTGCAACTGTTAATTACTACTCATGTGGCGATATAGTTCATGGATGGACATGGGCCATAACCAACAATACTGTCCAGCTTCGCCCCCAGGTAACTGGTTGAACGCCATGGTATAGCTGTAAATGCAGCAAATGAAAAGTTGAATAGTACCTATCTTAGCTCTACAATGGGCAGCTGTATATGTAGCTCCCTATTGTTTAACTCAGCACTAAAAAATTGGGCTTTAAAGCTTACAATTACCAAATGCTATAAGAGCATTGATCGGGTGTTGGCTAGATCTCTGTATTTTCTCATCAAGGAAGTGCATATAATTACCATATCTGGTCAAACAGACACAGTTGGCAAGGTCGTCAGCTTTCCATTTTTCTCGAATGTCCAGAAAGCCCGACAAATTCAATGTAAATACATCTGGATTTAAGTTTTAATCTGGATGTATCTAGTGAATAATATGGCGGTAACTCTTTTGTTTCCTTGTTTTTCGTTTTCACCTTTTCCCTTTGTTTAATGAAATTTTGAAGCCCGTACATTTTTCTTTGTTTATTTTGTATTATTAATTTATTAAAATTTTTACTTATTTTAGAAAGGCGCTGGCGATGGTGAAGTGGACGATGGCCGGCAGCGTTGTGGTTACAACCAGAGTCTATCCACATGAAGTTGAGAATCCTCGGCAGCCATTTCAATTTGCCTAAAAGCTTGAAATGTGTTGTAATTCACACCTATGTATTCATCGACACGAGATGAAACTACAAAAATAGCAATGTAAACAATTTGGGTTTAAGAGGGTGAAATGCACTAAACATTCTCATCTTTATATTGAGTATTTTTGGTTATAATAAGAATGAACATGATGATTGATGAAACAATAAGAAAATGGATAAAATGCAATTTGGAACTTCCACCAGACGTCAGTGTCACACAAGCAAAAAAAAACCAAATCAATACTTTGTGAGTAAAATATGTAGGTAAAACAAAAAATATGTGATTGTGATTTGATTTGGAGCAAAATATTGTAAAAAAAAAGTTGTGGTTTATTGTTTGAAATATTATCTTATTAATATTATTATTAATTTCACAAATAGTTTTTGCTAAAATTTCAGAAAAACACAGCCAATGTCAAAAACAAGCACTGAAAAGCATATTTTTTTTTCCCTGCATTTTTTGTATGTCAAAGTCTTTTTTACTTACGAATATAGGTACTATATGGCAAGTTATGTATTCGTACAAAAAATCGAACTCAAGATTTTGATCAAACCTGACAATACGATGATAGCGAAGACGAAAAAAAACTTAACTTAACTTAAAACTTGGTACTTAGCGTTTTTTTCTGACATTCCCCCCACCCGTTTTTTTCTCTTTTTTAGGACCAGCTGTCATACAAAATCTCTTGGCCAAAAAGGAAAAACTTATTTTTCTCAAATCCGTTTAATAAAAAAAAATGGTTCCGAACAATGTTTATTAACGGTACCTCCCAAAGAACCATTTTGTTTGATTTTCGCTTTTCTCAAAAACGGTTTAACTGGTTCTGAACACATTCTGAATAATATTGTCTACCAAAATTTTCAAAGAAAATATTTTTTAGATTTTTAAAAAAAGTTTGCATTTTTTTTTTTGAAAACTCAATATTTCAAAAACGACTCTGTCGATTTTTATTAAACTTGGTAAATAGCGGTTTTTTAGCTCTATCTAAAAGATTTTTGACAAAAATTATTCTAATACCCAAAAATAACGGTGCCTCCCATACAAATGTTTTAAATCCGTTAAGAAAAATATTTTTTTTTCTCAAAAATAACTCCTACGATTTTGACAAAAGTTTTATTGTGTGTTACGTGTTAGTACGATCTACCATTTAAATGTTATATTTTACGTTTATTAACAATACCTCTCATAGAACAGTTTCATTGATTTCCAACTATCTCAATATCTGATCAACCGAATAAAATTAGATTTTGTATACAGAAGCTTGTAACAAATATAAATAAAAGTGAGTAGCAAAATTTTCTAAAAAATAATTTTTGGATTTTTGAAAAAAAATTCAAAATTATTTTTTGAAAATTCGATATTTTCAAAACGGGTAGCAGATTTTTTTATGAAGTTCAATTTTTAACTCAACATTAACAAATAATTAATATTGGCAATTTTTTTTCTCAAAAATGTTAACGAAATTTTATATATAAAAATTAATTATTTTTAAAACCGCTCCTACGATTTTCAAATTTGTTTGTTATAAATTAAGATTTATATAAGAAATCAAATGGTGTACATCGCGCTGGGTTAAAACAGATTTAAAGTATTTCAATCAATTTCCTTCTAATTTTGTTGATTTAAAACAATTTACCAGTTTAAATAATATAATTTCCTTTTATGCATATTGCATATTTGCAAAACTAGGCTATATTGTTAATTTTTGTATACTCACATTATACCACCTGCAACTAAACTAAGTTTTGGCAAATGGATAAAATATAGACTCCCATAGATAATTTATTTTAGCTATAGAACCACAATGTGATCGCATATAAGAGCAAGTTCGTGCGACCCAGTCGTGCATATTTTTTTTTCTTGCGAACTGTCAAAATTAGAAAGAGAAAAGACAGATAGTTTCTGAAAAAGCCTATAATTGGACCAGAAGGAATTGAAACAAATAGGAAAGGTTCCGAAATCAACTTCAGGTTGATCGGACGAATTTACATTATGCGGCATGCACAATAAATTTGATGCGCGGCGGCTTTCAATTCCTCTCGGATTCCTCAAGCCGAAGTTTTTACCTTTACAATAAAATTTGAAAATTTAATAATCGCATTTTTGGTAGAAAAAAAACCCTATTCTTCAACAATGTATGCCAAAACGGATAAGTGAATTGACTCCACACCCGTCAGATCATTTGAATTTATGTGTTATTCAATTATTTGAAGGGCATTCGCTGTGAAAAATCACAAACCAGTTGGTAGGTAAAAAGTTTGTTGTTCGGCTTTAAATCAAGCCCTTTTCTGTCCTTTGGTGAATGCCCCAACAGCCACTAAACGTTTTTCTACCAAACACACAAATCTCTTAAAACTTCTGATATCAACTTTTAACACTACAACTAGAAGTTAAACTGTTGACTAATTGGTCTAAAAGTGTTTTGTCACACGGTCCGTGTTAAAACCGTTGTTTCGCTGTCAAACTTATCAAGTTCAAATCAAAAACATAAAAAAATAGCTTGACTAATGAACTATTCAACAGTAGGTTTACCTATATAATTTAATTCAAAGGAATGCCACCATGGCAACAACAACATTCAAAAAGTGAATGACACACGTCTTCCAAGGAAAGCGCTTAGCTATACCTATACAAAACTATACAAATATTATTAAGCTGCCATCTTTTATCTTTGAGATTCCTCAATGGTAAAGATATTCCAAGAATAAAATGAATGGTGTTTATGTAAATCAAACCACATGTGTATGTATAGCTAATAAATATTAGACACGCTGGCGAGGCGATTCAAAGATCACATGCAAAAAAAACATTTTTATAAATATTCACCATCACACGGTATAAAAGGTGCTGAAGTATAACAAAAGATACAAAATTATCTGAAAGATTAATGTCGTCATTTCAACATTTTAATAATTGAAATATCGATCATTAAAACTATTCCACGTGCTTAGGTATGTTTTTTTTTGTTGTGTTCGTTTTAACGATTTTTATGACAAACAAAATGGGTGTGCTACTTTTTCCTTCAAAGCTGGAAATCAAGAAGAGTTTGTGCGAAGGCCAGGGCCAGGATCTGGAAGGCGCCGCCGGTTTTACAATGACATATACATTATATTAGATTCATAGTCATGACTTCTCTCCGAAAACGTTATTTGACTGGCGTTGACGTCCACCATCAGCTCATACAGGTACGAGGAAGAACCGCTACTGAATGGACGGTTAGGAGACAACTTAAAGACCCTGCCCCGAAATTGCCTGCCACGGGACCAAAATTAACTTCAAATCACCGACAAGCTTGACTACAATTTGGTCAAGCGCACTACGATTGGGAAGTTGAGCAATGGAGGCGAGTTGTACATATTATGGGGTGAGTGCAAAATGTGTCTGCATGGAAGCGATCGTATAGAGGCAGAGTATGTAGTTGACCTGGCGAGCGATTTGACCAATGCTATTTTGTAGAAACCGTAGCTTACAGGAGAGGATATTGTATACTATGGGCATCAGGCATTTCAATTAAAGGGGAAAGCGAGCTTGTTTTTGTGCCTGGTGGTGGTCGAAGGGGAGATTCAACTGCCGGTCCGTACATCTCCGATATTCTGCTGGATCACGTCGTTCCTTATTCTGGATAATTGGCAAATATATTGTACTTATGGACGATAATGGTGTATGAAACACTTCAGAGGGAGAGATCGGATTCTTAAGGGAAGTCGGTGTTGCCAAGAAATGGACTGACCGTTGCAAAGCCAAGACCTCTACCCTATCGATCATTTGTGGGGCGAGCTTAAGCGAAGTCTTAGAGCCTCAAATCCAACCCCTTTAAAAATTATAATTAATTGAAAGTGGCTCTGGTAGACGAATGGGGAATAATACCACAAGAAACAGTGACAAAAACTTATTAGATCAATCAAAATTCGTTTAGAAGCTATACTGAAAACTAGGGGGTAATACTAAATACTGAAACAATAAATTACGCTCTATTTTGTTTTGAAAGTTTAATTTTCCAACTAATCCCTGTTTCAATGTGTTTTGCATTACAAGTTTCATTTATGACGATTACCTACCTCTTAAAATCCCAAAATTGACTGTTATATTTTTATAGCCTTTATTTGAAGCTCATGGTTCAAGCTTTTTAACTAAACTAAAATTATAAAATATATCTACAAGCAACAGGTCGATTCCATTTGCTTGCTGTTTTAAAGGTCTTTTACATTATTTGCATTCTTCGAGTCTTTTGAATACATTGAAAGTATTGCAATCGTTTGACTTAAATGAAGTGTTGTTTACTTCAAGCAATCTTTTAACTGCAATCAAGAGGCTCTACGAATGAAAAGTGCAGAGAATGTAAGAAACTTCAAATAACACAAGCAGTATTTAATATTGCATTTTTTAACGTTTAAGCGGCCAATTATATAAATATACACTTATCTATACAGTCCTTTTAAATTATATAGGGACATTTTACGGTAATTTTTGTTTGAATTGCGATTGCCTCACATCCCTGGACCTGTATACAAAACAATTTAAAAGCGTATTTTCATCGCCATCAGACAAAGTAGCAGTAAGCATACAAATATCAAGCTGATTGCAAATAAAAATTATGAACACATAAATAACATTTTGTTATGTTTGCATTTCTTGACATTTGCTATCAAAGACAATTCTTTTTTCATTTTATTTCACATACTTCGCATGTGAGAGAGAAACAACTTATTTTTTTTTTATCCAGAGATGTGACGCAAACTTCAAATAAAATTTCCTTAAAATAGTTTTTTTTTTACTTTGGTGAAACTGAAATATTTTAATGGTCTTATCTAATGTTGAAGAACTTTAGATAAAAATATGTTTATAAAATTGGCAATTGAATTAAAGTGGTGACACCACTGACATCAAATCGGAAAAATTCTGACGAAAACCCGGCAACAATCCTTTTATTTTATTTTGAACCAAAAATATTATTATTTTCTTATAGAACTAAGGTCCAATTTTTTAGAGCGAGATTATCCTAGTTTCAGGGTTATACCCGAGTTAACTATTGAAACACGTTTTTAAGTCAATTTAGATCCCGGGTTAACTCAACGAATTTGGTGAGTTAACTCTGGATTAGCTGAATAGGTATTTCTGAAAGATGAGTGACAAAAATCTATTCGAATCGAGGTACGACACTATGGAAAGGGTGATTTTCATAGTGGCGCCATCTCGAATTCGATAGCGAAACATTAATATCTATACTGTCGCACTTCGATTTCGGTAAATTTTTGACAACTAGGAGTTAAATTTGATACTCCACTAAAAAACTACTTTTGAGTTAACTCGGTATTAAAGTATTTGCAGGATTAACTAACTCTGATTTAACTCGGTGCTAACTCATGCATACTGAAAAACTCGACCAAAGATTGCTTCATATGACTAAGGTAAGAAGAACTCATTTTCAATGATTCTGGAGTAGTAAGAAGGTGCCTTGCACTTTGCTTGAGCACTCTATCAATATTCTGTTGTTGATATTGTTGAAAAGAGGCACAAACGTATCTCTTTTCTTTCCAGAGTCTAATTCAATAAATATGATAGGGAAGTGTTAATAAAAAAAAGCTACTTTAAATACAACAGGAATGTAATTATCTAATTGGCATCATCAGTTGACTATATTAGTGATGCACCTTATCAATATTACTTACTTAAGAACTCAAAAAAAAAACAATTTCAAAGCTTGTGACAAGGTTTCTATTCCAAAGTATTTGTTAACAATCTAAAAATAGAATCCGTCTTTACTCTAAACTACAACTTGACGAAATAAAATTAAATACAAATTTTTACAACCCTCCTTGCTGTATCTACCTGCCAGTAATTTTCAATCAACTTCAACTCAATTACCGACTCAAGTCATGTTTATTTATTTATTTTTTTTTTTTTCAAAAAGAAAAAAAAAATGTCAATGGCACGTATTTCCGTCGAGACTGTAAAATCATATTATACTGCCTCTGAATTTTTGGTCAAAAGACGTAAAAATGAATCATAAACACACCAACGCCAACATTTATTCCAAAATTTAAAGACAAAAATGTCAATGAAATTCTGGGAATTTTTTTGGAATTCTTCCTAAGACCATCAGAACAACAACAACAACAAAAATTAATATTCCTATCAATACTCATATTTCTATTATTATTTGTTGATCGATGTGACTAACCTGCCTTGAACCATACCGTGGATGATGATTATCTTCTTCATTTTTTTGTTTATAATTTTGAACAAGCTTCAAGCCACATTATATTTTTTCGCTACCGCAAATCCCTGAACCACATTTAAGGCCAATGATCTCTTTTTTTATTTTTATTTGTTCAAGTCTTCTTCTTGTATTTTAAAAATTAGGCGTACAAAATTTCGATCTATAAACAACTCAATACACAATTTTGACATCAATATTTGTTTATTTTTTAATCGATTGCATATTATGAGATGGGTTTAAGCTTCTGATAGATCGGAATTAGCATATATAGTTGACCTTTTGCCATTTTGGATTGCATTTGTGTCAAAAAACTTGTACAACTTTGATTAATTACTCTTATCTTATATGGGTGTAATTATAGTTTTGAGTTAATTGCTTGATTGGATTGAGTTATTATGTGTTGGACACCTTGATTTCAGTGTAGATTTATATCTTTTGTGCAAAAAAAAGGAGGTTTTGGTTGGTTTCTATGCAGGTAGGTATATTTTTCTTTTAAGCTGGTCAAAAGGTTAAGCAAATAGGTTTTTTAGAAACAGCTATTAGCAATTATTATGGTTCGTTATATAGTGCAGTGGGTTAATTGAAGTCGCGAAGGGAATTAGATAAGGTCTGGGAAATCGTGTATGTGACAAAAAGTATTTGTTTTTTTGCCCATGGCTATTCCAAGAGGTTCATTATAGGCCAGGAAAATTAGACTTTGAAAAAAATTCCGACAAAGCTGAATTTTGGTGGAGAGCTTTATTCTTATGTGATATTGCATGCAAGAAAGATTCCATGCGAGAAATATATTGAGAAATATTCCATGTGAGAAATATTGCATGCATTTGGATCAAGACTGGTTTTGTAAGGTGAAAGATGCAAAATTTAATTTGCAACTATTTTCTTTTCGAAACGTATTTATTTAATTAAATTTTACAGGTAAGGTCGGTTGTGTTCACACTATGTAATGGGTGGTGATGTGTAAACATCTATGCTGGCGGTAGAGTGAAAAAAAAACGTGAACGTTCGAGTGCAACGTTACGTCGTGCAACGATACGGTGTGCAACGTTACGATCAGCATACTAGGATGGGTGCGTTCAGTGAAAAAAATCTTTAGATCCCCTTCAAGCAAAAACAAGTCCGTTTTGGACGTGTGGTTTTCAAGAAGAAATAAAACGCATATAATTTAATGTTATGGCCAAGAATTTAGCTTTATTATAAAGATAAGGGTTTGCCATTATGTTTTAAAAATGATTTCGGGCAAGTGGCTGCCGCGGCTGGCTCGAATAAATTCCAGCCGAGAGGCATAATTTTCGACCATTTTTTCCGGCAATTGGGGCCGTATGTCAGCAACAACGCGCCGAATATTCTCTTCCAATGCGTCAATCGTCTTGGGCTTATCTGCGTAGATAAGCGACTTCACGTAACTTCTCAAAAAATAGTCCAGTGGTGGTAAATCGCACGATCTTGGAGGCCACGCCACAGGCCCACGACGCGAGATAATGCACTCACCAAAAGTTTCCTTCAATAAATTGATTGTTTCGTTTGATCGCATGTAGCGCCGTCTTGTTGAAACCAAAGGTCATCAACATCCTCGAATTCAGGCACGACAAAGTCATTAATCATGGCTCTATAGCGTTCCCCATTGACTGTAACATTATGGCCGGCTTCATTTTTGAAGAAATATGGACCAATAATTCCCTCTGTCCATAGAACACACCAAACAGTGACTTTTTTTAGGATGTAACGGCATCTCAACAATGGCTTGTGGATTATGAGCACTCTAAATATGACAGTTTTGCTTATTAACGTACTCAGGCAACCAAAAATGAGCTTCATCTCTGAACAAAATTCGCGTATGAAAATTGGGATCAACGGTAATCTTGTTTTGGGCCAATTTGGGCACAATTTGAAAGCGTTGTTCAGGCGTCAGTCTATTCATTATGAAACGGCAAACCAAATTGAGCATAAATCAAGTGACAGCTGTCAAAAAGACCAAATCCGAAGAAAGTATTGCCAGATTGAAAACCACACGTCTAAAAAACACCCTTTACATATAAATACAAAATAAAAATTTCTTAATGGGGAAATAGTAGGACATAAACCTTTGAACTGAACACAAATATTTATGTAAGTTTCATATCAGAAAACGGCATTTAAAGACTTATTCAACTTCATTTTGATTCGTTTAGTATTTTTTTCCAATTTTTGTATTTTACAACTTTCGTTTAAATTATTTTTTTTGTGAAATGCAAAAGCAAACTAATCATCATCAATCTACATTAACTCGGATTGACCCAGTTGCAAAACAAAAATAAATATGAACTCTCATGTTTGACGTTTCTATCGAAATAGAATTGTTCTGTCGATGTCGTTGCCATTTCTTTAAACACAAAAACTTGATTAACTCACAATGTTTGTGTCAAATATTTCATGCTCAAATCAGTTCACTTTTATAAAATTCTTAAAATACAAAAAATCATTAAATTCAAAAGAATTTCTACAAAAAGAATTTTACATATATTTTCTAAAAATAGAAACACAAATCAGACAATTTAAAAAAAAAGGTCAACATATTCTTAATTAGTTGTTGACACAAGGTCAGAAATATAGTAACTATAGAAAAACGTCAAGAAAAACGGAAAAGAATATTTTTAATCAATAGGAAACAGCGAGAAATTAAAACATATCTTATGTATGTATGTATATTTAATATTCATATAAGACACTCGTTTAGTTAGCAAGAATAAATAATTTTAATTATTTATCATCTTTTGTATAGGTTGGGCCACTGTTGTCTAGAATGGTTGCTAGAGATGAGCTAAACTGTGATTTTTCAATCACAGGTATAACTGTGATTGTGATTTCTGAATCACTGTAAGTTTAACCTGTGATTGTGATTTTCAAGTTTGGAATATCTTTGAGGCCAAAAAAAAAAAATTCTCAGTAAAATATAAAGTATGTAATTAAATGAGGACAACAAATAAGTAATTAAAATTAGCTCGTAGGACATAACCATGAATACAAAAATGCTAAAAATCTCAAGTCCCGAATTAAAAATTATCGAATAGCAAAATCTCGAATGCCCAAAATTTCCAATATGGCGGATCGAAAAACGGAATACGCCAATCGATTTAGGAGGTGGAAATTACCTTGCCTCGCCCAACTCTCTAGCTCCAGTGGAAATCCGAAAATTTGCAATGTCAAAATTTTAGATTCACTTTTCCTTGTGGAAATTCCAAAATTTGCCCTGTCAAAATTTTATCACGGCGGATCGAAAAACGGAGTACGCGAATCGATTTAGGAGGTGGAAATTACCCTAGTGTCTCGCCCAGCTCTCTAGCTCCAGTGGAATCCCGAAAATTTGCAATGTCAAAATTTTAGTTTCACTTTTCCTTGTCCTTGTGTACAAAATCACAACCAGGCTAGGAGCTCAGTTCACAATTCAGTTCTACCTTTTAGATCCTAAACTAAAAATAAAAGAATTAATCTGTTCTTCATATTTTCATCATGAGTCCTTAGATTTTGTTTTTCTGTATTGTGATTTCGTTCAGTTACTAAAATAATAACTAAATCACGACTACAGTTCTCGTTCTGATTCATTTTACTCATTGTTGACTTTTCTCTCGTCGTGATTTTGTGAATCGTTTCTTTTTGTTGTGATTTTAATACAGTTGTGATTTTCAATCACATTTAGGGCACTCACAGGTTTATTAAAGAGTCGCTCACAGGTAGTGATTGTGATTTTTGACTCACAGGTCGAAAATCACAGGTCGTGATTTTTTGCTCATCTCTAATGGTTGCTATGTAAAACCAATTAAAATGCTTTGTTTTAAATTTTAAGAATATGAATAAATTATTATAAATATAGGTAGGTTAGGTATTGCAAATTTGGAATATTCTTTGAATTCATTCAATTTGGATTCAGGCAATTTGAGATGATTATTTGTTTAAACAGTATAAACTATCAGATTAAAATGTTTGCAAAATTTAATTACCATTCCCTATAACGTTTTCATTCTGTTGATTATGCGCATGATTTATCGGAGAAGTGTGTCAGAAATAGGAAGAAAAATACACCAGGGATGAAAACTCGTGTATAGAAAGTTTATAGAACTGTACTACTTAATTTATTTTAACAAATCATTCTCGTTTGAATATGGTACAGTAATAAAAAAAATTTAAACTCCTCCTTAGTGGGCTTTAGGTCTTGTTTGATACTATTATTTTTTGAATAGACGACGTTTAGAACGTGTTTACGTTATTATTACATTTATAAGACCATTTAACTATACTTTTAAGCCCAACGGCCAACACTTAACCAAGTTTTAAGTAAATTTGCCCTTTTACCAAGTTTAAACCGAACAGTAAACCCATATTTAATTACATTTTCCCTTTATTTTCTTCGAATATCGGAGATTTACCATAAAAATCTTCATAGGGTCAATAGTTTTACAAATTGAACTAACCTATACCAATATTGCACTGAACGTTTTCGTTCCAGAATCGAGTTTTTTTTAGGGGGTTTTGACAACAAAGGAACTTTTAATCTCATTTTAAACGTGAAGCAGCATTTGCAATTTGAAAGATTACTCGTAACTCGTACTAGTTAATCTTTTTGTGCGGTGAAAACAATGGATTAATTAAATCTTAAAGAGATTAACTTTCAGTGGAAAAAAAGCGTAAAATACAGTAACAATAAATAGTTCCTCTGTTTAAAGTATAAAAGAAAACCTACATATTCAATCAAATTTATTAGTAAAAAAAACACTAGTACCTATTACTTCTATATGCTGCATTATAATGAAAAGGCAAAATTGTATCGACATTTATAAAACTGTATTTGCATCGAAAAAGAGGTCACACTTTACGATGTAGAATGTTACGTTACAAAAATTAGCATAGGCTGCTTTTAAACGATGCAATTTCTTCTTGCGATTTTTAAGCACGAAGACGAGGGACGTATGTGGTGGCCGGGGTAGACAAAAGTGCTGAGGTTGAACAAATTGCAGAGATATCGCTCTTGTTTGAGTGTGTTTTATTTTCATTCGTTGTCCACTTCGATAAATTTGCTTAATCAAGTGGAGTGAAGAGTGCAGAGAGATGATAGTTCTTCACTTGCACCAAGTTAACATTCATTAAATATCACAGCGTTTAAAAGGTATTTGCAATTAGAACGAAACCAAAAGAGAAACGAAGATTAAAAGTCGCTCTCGTGTAAAAGCAGTCATAGTAGGATATTGGGAACGTTCACTGACAAAAATCTGAAGATCCCTTTCAAGCAAACTATTCCGTTTTGGATCCGTGCACGTAGTCAACAACGAATGGACGACTTTGCATACGGATCCAAATATGGATCCTCAAAACTGCGCCTGGACAAACATATTAACTGTGAGTCCCGGCACTCACACAATTTCTTACGTGGGTAGTTTTTGATATGGAATTTGTTTAAACTATTGTCGCTCGATGTGTAAACGCTTCTTTTATAAAAAAAATAATCTCTGGTAATACTGGATTCATTGGAAAATGCAATTTCAAGGTTTTTTTCTTTCACTTGGCGTGAATAACGACAGTTAATGACATAGGTATATCTTTTTTTTAAGTTAATTTTACTCTTTTTTGAGGGGTGTAGTTCTAGTCAAGTTGGCATTACCATCAGGGGTTATTAAAAAAACAACAAGTGTGACAGTTCTTTTTCTTTCACGACAAATTCACGACAGTTAATCTAATTATTGGATTCTTAAAATTTTGAAGTGGTAATGCTAAATTTACAGACATGAAAAAAGTACAATTGCATCAACTTTTGCAACTGTGAAACACTCATGTAACTCTATCGTTGATTATTAAATATAATAAAATGCCCCAAGTCTTGATTGCCAGTAGGTACTAGGTAACTGTGGTTAAAAAATTTACGTAGCTACAACCATTGAAGATATATGTACTTTTAGGTATGGTAATGGTGTATTAATAAAAATAGCATTATTAAGGAGAAATCTTGACCCAAAAATCATAAATACCTACTAAAAAATATACCATAATAAAATTGTCTAGTCCTTAATTTTTGACAAATTTCTATAAAATTCATATTTCCTTAGCAGTAGATATTTTTGTTGTAATAACTGTGTCAGTCTTACTTTCTGATTCTGATATATGTAGATTCTTGAGTGCAAAATCGGTTTCCTTTCGTACCAGGCACATTTATATTTTTTGTTTAATGAAATACTTTGTTATTGTTATTCCATTCGAATCTTCTTAATTCAAATTGAAATTCGTTTCAAATTAAAATAGAAGCGATACCCAGTGGTTCTTTAATTTAAATAAATTATGTTTTAGAGCAAATTAAATTTCACAACAAGAAATTAAAATAATCATATACCTATACCCATACCTACTAGAAAAACGTGTTTTCTTATTGAATGGTTTTTCAATTTGTCTATAAACTTGAACTACTAAGCTAGGAGACTTTCCAAATACATATATGTACATAATAATAAATGCGAAAATAAAAATAAATAGTTAGTTTTGAATAAATATAAATTAAATTAATATATTCAAATAAATAATTAAGATTTGTCTAGTTTGTATTTATTACTTTGTTTTGTATCAATGTTGCCTTGTCAATAATAATTATACTCGCAGGCTTGAGAATTTACGTCTGTGCTGTGATTAATATACGCCCACAGTTCTTAAAGATTGTATTCGATTTTTGAACTAATGTTTTTAATTTTTATTTAAGCAACGCGTGGAGACCTAAGGTATTATAGATTATTGTAATACAAACTGAGGTTGAGGATTGACGTATTGCATATGGACTGCTAGTTGCTTATTTCCATACATTTCTTGCGCAGAAAAATGTTACAAAAATTTGTAGCGCCGTTAGGATTGAGCGGCCACATACGTTACTAATAGGCGTCAAAGGCTACTAAAACCTTAAAGGTCTGGTCAAACAAAGCGCGGTCTTGCAGTGCGGGCAACAGTTCTGCCCGTCAAGCTCTTTGTGTTGTGTAGAATCGAAAAAATCCACTAGCTTTAAAAAAAATAAAACCCGGCATTTCCTGGCTTTCTGTTCTCATCATGAAGTGGGAGCACCAAAAAAACTTGTTCTTCATTCTACTGCAAAATGGACCCAACAACCACTGTTTTCAATTTAACAGAGACATGGTTGTAGATTCTACAACCATTTTGTTGGACGATTGAAATGAATTACCTGCATAAGTAGTTCAATGTGAACAGTGATACTGATAACCAATACAAATAGAAACATATAAATATAAAGGTTTGGCATCTTCATTAATAGAGTATCTTTGATGTCTGATGCCTTTGATACGTGAAGTCAAGTTTCAAGCAATGACCACCAAGTCCCAAGAGCGGTGTTGACAACTCGAACACGAGCATTATAGCCGTATTTTATTATCGCCAATGATCCATATAGATCATCCCATGAAAATAAAACAATACAGATCGTAGTGACAACTGTGTTGTATACCTATCTCTTTTTTCCTTACGTTTATTTATTTTTCATTTATTAGTTTTCTTTTTTCTTTACACTCTACAGTTCGCAATTCCTAACCATTTGCAAAGCTGAGAAGCAATAGCAAAAAGTAAACTTTTGGTTCATGAAACGTGATCCCGATAGAGAGCAGGATCTCATGTTGTTGTTGTAATGCATGTATTTTGATGATCTATATGGATCATCTCTGATAATAAAAAACGGCTTATATTATCATACGTCAATGATGGAACTAGTGCTGGACGTGCATTTTGAAGAGAATTCCCTTCAGTCAGTTGGAAAATTCCCTTTTTGTTCCACAAACCTTTTCTTGTTTGCCTTTTTATTTCCAATCACTGCATAAAAGAAGATTTTTTAATTAAGTACCCAAAAGTTTTCTATATTAATTAAGGAATTTTTTTGATTTTCAGTACTATTAAAATCGAAGGAAGTGGTCATCACTTCAAAAAAATACCTTAAAAAAGTTTCTAAATAAATATTTTTATTTTGAAGTTTCTGTTAATTTGATTATTTCAGTTGAAATAAAGACTTGTTGCGAGTTATTTTTGAAAGGAAATTGATTTTTTTTAAATTTTAATAAAACTTATTTAATAAAAATTCTTACAGCGGCTATTTTTCGTCTCTTTTCTGAGTAAAAGGTGATAAATAAGGAATTCCCACAAAATGGGTCAGTTTTCCCTTTCTCCCTTTAGAGGTCACAATTCCCCGAGAAAGGGATTTTTTCCATTATCCCCCAGCACTGGATGGAACGTTCTTAGACTATTCTTCTCGCTCTTAAAGGAGATATCTAGTCATGTTCATAGTTGAAGCAAGATTGAATTATGCGTTTTAACAGCACAAAACTAAAATCATTTTCAACAAATCAATGAAAATAATGTTGCACATTCGCCACCTCAGACCTTCAGAAATGTTTACAAAAACTTTGACCCATAGATAAGTTTAAATATTTTTGGGAAAATTAGAAGTGCTGAAATTTTTTACTTGCTCTATACAGGTCTTCCAAGATTTGTCTTTGTCTTTTCTCTTTCTAATTTGACATCTAAAAACAACAACAAAAAAAGTCCCTGGTTGGAAAATATTTACATGCTCTTGGCAGGGTTAAAAATCCGGTCATTTGATTATTTATTGTATTTGGAACTGAAAACTTAAATTTGCGATCGAATTACCTATTAATTAGTGTTTAAACATTTTAGTGAAAATTTTTTCAAGTGTTTGATACAAAAATACTAATTTTATTACATATTAATCACTATTATTAAACACCCGACTTTTTTGGCTCGCCTTCGTGCCTTCGGCATTTGGTTTTGTTTTCCAACGAGGGAGTGCTGTCAGATTGTTTTTTTTTTTTTTTTTTAAATTTCACACTGACACTTCTGACATTTGGTGGCAGAAATCCATAGGGCAAGTCAAAAAATGAAAAGTCAAAAAGAACGAGAAAAATCGTCGAATGAATATTTCCGTTATGTGATTTTGTATACAAAAACCTTAAACGTAGCTTTCTTAAAATCATTTTGGTCATTACAGGTACAAAGTTTAATCAAAATCATCTTTTTCAGTACATTTGAAAAAAAAAAATGTGGTATGGCAGCTAATCGTTCTAGATCATTTTTACCCTTTGACACGAAGAAACTGAAAATTATGGAATAAAGTTTTTTATTTGCATAAAGAAGAAGAGTGACCAAAAAAGCCTTTTTCAAACTTCACGTAACACCGAAACTGGAAATTAGTATCAAGACTTGACGTCTGTCTTGTGAGAGGGCCCGGTGAAGTTATGGTGTCACGAAACGTCGAAATTTATTTCTCTATTTATTTCTTCTACGAAGGCAAGTATTGAATAGAGAAATTTATGTCTGAAAATATAAAAAATTCAGACATAAGGAGACTCCATAAGAAATATTGACTACATGACACAGTTCTTGCAATCATTTATTTCAAGTAGAGGCTCAGTATAACACAGATAGCTGTGACAGATATCTTCTTTGTTATACAGAGTTGAAGCCAGCTTAAACTACGTTTTCACCCCTTTTATACATTTGTCAAGTTGAAATGGGTTTGATTTGACGTTCTTCCGAATACAAAATAAATCCCCGTTTACACGAAAAGTTTTTTTGACATTTTCTTTAAGTTTCTTCAAAAATATCTTGTGCCTCCTACACGAGGAAACAAAATTGTATGAAATTCTCTACTTCCCTTGGTTGAAAGCTAGCACTCCTTCATTTTCATTAAAAAAAATAATGTTATCTTTTTGTCGTTTTTTTTTATTTGGCTCTGAGCAGAGGATTATGATCAGAGCCCTCAGATTTAATTGTGAAACACACTTGAGCACTGAACTGTCATTTAATAGGGAATCCAGTTTTAATTTTTAATTTTGTGGGAAGTTGGCTTCGCTCAGCGTTTCGCTCGATTTGCTCGGTCATTTTATTCTGAGCTAATTGAGCAAGCTCTGAGCTAACTCCGGTGGAAAAAAGAAACACACTTTTTATGCTCTGATGTCTGAGCTAAAAAAAAAACATAGAATTTTTTTTGACAGTTCCGTGATCTGCTCTGAGTTAAAAAATAAAAACGCCATATTATTTGATGTTTTTTTGTTTTATTTGGTTGTGCGCATTGAAAATTGTTATTAAAAAAAGAAAGAATCGTGGACGGGTAAGTATTTTGATAATTTTATATATATAAAGGGTGATTTTTAAGCTGGTTTGGTTTTGGCAACACTGGTTTTGACAGCTGACGTGTGTTTAGTACCTTGTGTCACTGTCAAACAGCTTCAGTTTGGTTTGCAATTTAACCATGGATCGTCTTACAAATGAACAACGCTTGCAAATTATTGAATTTTACTATCAAAATTCGTGCTCGGTTCGAAATGTTCATCGCGCGCTGCTTGTGTTCAGCGATGAGGCTCATTTTTGGTTGAATGGGTACGTAAATAAGCAAAATTGCCGCATTTGGAGTGAAGATCAGCCAGAAGCATTGCAACAGCTACCAATGCATCCCGAAAAAGCCACTGTTTGGTGCGGTTTATGGGCCGGCGGCATTATTGGGCCATATTGGGCGAATCGCAGCGTTACTGTCAATGGTGAACGCTACCGAGCGATGATAACAAACTTTTTTTTGCCCGAAATGGAAGTTCTTGACTTGCATGATATGTGGTTTCAACAAGACGGTGCCACATGCCACACAGCACGCGAAACAATGGCGCAATTGCGAGGCGAGTTTGGTGAACAGTTAATTTCACGTTTCGGGCCGGTCAATTGGCCGCCTAGATCGTGCGATTTGACACCATTAGATTATTTTTTGTGGGGGTATGTCAAGGCTAATGTCTATAGGGACAAGCCCGCTTCGATTGACGCACTGGAAGCCAACATCCATGCATTCATTCGTGAGATACCGGCCGATATGTGTGAAAGAGTATGCCAAAATTGGACTCAGCGGATGGGCTACCTGAGACGCAGCCGCGGTCAACATTTGCATGAAATTATCTTTAAACATTAAATTGCAAGGTTCAAACTATCGATATCGAAATAAATATTTCATTCATTTTTTCGAATTTTTTGTGTTTTTTTTTTTTAAAAAGTTCTAAACCTCTTAAAAAATCACCCATTATATATGTATATGTTTAATTGATTTTGCTTTGTGAGATCATGGCGAAGAATGAAATGTGAAAACATAATTTGTCCAAGTAGTTAAGAAATATAAACTTCAGAAATAAGGTCTCATAATAATGTCCGAAACAAATATTTCTAATGGAAGCGTGCGGCCTTAGGTCACAATTATTGAATTTCAGTCACAATACCTTTGCCCGTTTACTTCTAAAAACCGCCAACATTCTAACAAATTTTAGTCCAATTTTATTTTGTATATAAACTTTGACAGAACTTTGGACTTTAATTGGTTTTGGGAAGATAACGAACAGAGGTAACGATTTTTTGTTAAATTCGACTTATTATCTACCTATAGGAACTTTTGAAAGCAATTTAAGCACACCTAAGAAAAATCGGCTTCGGGAGTGACTACGCATTTCTATTGCTGATAATCTAGATACAAATGATCTAATACTACTTTATAAAATATTTTTCAAAAAAACTTACCAAACTTGTCAAAACTTAAAATCGAAAATAATCCAAATCGAATTCCTCAAAGAGCTTCCTGAATCTGCTTCACTCGTTTGCTCCTTGACCGTTCCTAAACACTCCGATTTAACAAAATTTTCGTCGCAAATTTTATTTATTTTTTTTTTTCGATTAAACCATTTGAAACAAAATTTTTAAAAATATTTTTTAGATTTCTCTTTTATTTTTTTCACTCACTAAATTTTGTGTAATTTAATTTAACTGGCACGTATTTGTTAGTTTAGCAAACATTTTGGCACATTTTTTCTTCAATCGCGATCAAAACTGCAAAAAAAAATAACATAAACGAAAAATATAAAACAAAAAACTCAAGCATTTAATTTTTTTCTCTCTCTCCACAGATTATTATGTAAAAATATCAAAAATAACACAAGAAATTCCACATGCTCTAGGTACACAAAACACTTGTATTACGGCTTGGCCCGTCGCGGCGTCCTCAAGCCATGTGTAAACACACATTTTTTTTTTATTTTTATTTCAAAAGAAAGTGAAATTACAAATAATATGTAATAGCACCATTTTTTCGCTTCCTCTTTCATTTAATTTTTTTTGTACACATACTTTTTTGTATATCACTAAATAAACTTGGCCAAAATGCCGTTATGAAAATTGCTTATCCAATACACAAATATAATCACCTCTGGGGATGAGAGGAGAGAGTAGATAATTTTTTTTAAACAAACAACAAAGAGACAAAATCCAAATTAAAACAAAAAAAAAAAAATCTCAGAGAATAAGAGAAGCTTAGAGAGAGAGTGAGAGGATGATGGGATGGTGCAGAAAGACAAACACAAAAAAACGAAATAAAGTTGTTAAAGTAAATATAAACTGTTGAACGATTAAACTACCGCAAAGCAACGCTTTAAAGCTTATCAAGAAAAAATTGTATGCAACAAGTGCGCAAACTCGCTTGACAAACCGCACTTTGTCTCTTCTTAAACCCTCCTTTTACTCGTCATATGTATTTTTTTTTATTTGCTAAATCAAGTGAAATAAAAAAGAAACGGAACGAAATGTTTTAAGAAAAAAAACGTATGACGCGATGATAAATATTTTGTCTCTCCTTTTTCCTTCTTTTCCGAAACGAGCTTTTCAGCTGTTGTGATTACGTTATGGTCAAAACGGTTTCTCTGTACCTTTTTATTTTTTTTAGCGGAAAAGATGATGCAGGGAAAAAAGAACAAACAAACCGAAACAAAACTATCAAAATAAATACTACCGCAAAACGAAACGAAAAAAAATAACGAATGGAATGCAACTAGCTTCTACGCCGACGCGACTCTTAATATTTCATACGAAGATGAAGACGACCGACGACTTGGAGCATCAGCTCGGCTCAGCGACGGCGACCACGACTTACTTCCCAGGTTTTCAAGTCCAAAAGAAAGTGAAAATGCGACGACACGACACGACGCGACGAGCTGTGGCGATTGCTATGTTGGGGCAGGCACTGTTATGGTGTTGCGTCTTTGGAACTGGAACTGAATAGACGGCAATCGGGCAGTGGCAATAAAAAAAAATTCGCATTATACATGCCTGCTCACGTAATATGATGTTATGACCGCATAAGTAGCAGCAGGAAAAATACATTCTTCGTCATAAATTATAAGTGGGGAATTTTGAGAAAAAAAAAAACAAGATGTGATAGAGAAAAGGTGAGTGATAGAAAATCTAATTAATCTTTTTATACATTTTTCCTATTTAATTCTCCATTATCCTTAAGTCTTGTGACATATTTTCCCCTCCCTCTTCCCCTCGTCCTTGATCATTGATCCTTGAGAAGCCCTCAGATTCTACTTGTGGTGAGACTTTAAATCCCTGGATAGAAAATTAAAAGTCACTTTATCGAACACTGATCGTCAATTGATCCTCAGCTTTATGTAAATCCGAAAAAATCTAATTGAAAATTTTAAAGATTTCATACACGAAGGAAGCTGTAGAGTTTTGAAAAAATATCCAAGTTCTAAAAATTCTACCGAACTTCAGGTGATCTTCACAATAATTGCCTTAACTGAAGATTAAACAGAATTTATTGGAAATTGATTAACTGAGCGAACTTAAACGATCAAGCACTTTAGAACATTGTAAACGGACATTAACTTTGAATTTAACATTGAGTTCGATGGAGTTCTGCGTTCACTTTTATAGAGTCTCTTCAACCAATGACTTGACATCTTTGTAAAAAAAAATCACTTCGAACTGTTTTAGAGCTTTGTTAATAAATATTTAAGTGATCTTCAAAGAATTTATCTTCGCGAAAAATCCTGCAAAACTAAGGGAGCTTAGTACCCATTAAACTTGATGTTTAAACTGGACTTCATCACAAGTTTTAAGCAAAAGCCGTTTTATAGAATTTTAGGAAGCATGATCGAAACTTCAAAATTTCAGACTGAAACTTCCGATAAATAGGAATGTGAGAAAAGTTTAAAGGATATCTTCAAAGTAAATATTCATGCAACTTTGGCTATGAATTAACTGCACATGCACTTTGCGAGGATCATCAGGAGGGCCTACTACCTAGGCCTACTAGGTCGCGTAAGACGATCGGTTGAACGATCATTGGATTTGAAATAGATGTCTGTATCGCATATAAAGGGAAATGCCAAATATTGATTCTTCAATCGATAGTAATATACGCGATCGGGGCCCTGGTCATCTAATGATCCTGGAAAAGTGCATGTACAGTAAAGTCTTAGCCAACGTTTCATCAATAAGTACTTTGAAGATCTCCTTTAAACTTTTCGGAAGCGAAGAAGAGAAAAATTCAATATAATGATCTTATCATATTTAAAAATCAAATAGAAATATTCCAACGATGCATTTTTAATATTTTTAGTCTCACGATCACTTCCCACGTTCTGAACAATCCCGCGGCTATTTGAAATTTAAAACCTATTATATTCAGAAAATTCGCACACGCTCGATAAAGTCATCATCGGTGACCGTGGTTGAGAATAAGAGTGAAAGTTGGTTAAGGATTTTTTAATAAAGCTCAATCAGTGATCTTTTGACCGAAGATCACTTTTTATCCAAATGCTTTGGCAATCTTAAAGCTTATTTTTGAAAAGACCTTTATTTAAAATTAAGAATGAAACGGTAAACTTTCTTCTAATTGCATCGACCCCACTGCTCTTTAATTCTTCTTCAAGGTTTCAGGAAGTGGTGATCCTCAGTGAAATCAAAAATCTGAATAAAGATTCCCTATTAATGGTCTTTCCCGGGCAAGCCAAACAAAAAAAAAAAAGTACAGGGAATTCCTAAATCGATTGTCAATTTAAAGGCGGATGCCTTGAGAAATATCTACTCATAAATTTTCTTTCACAAGATCGTGCAAAAATTATCCAACGCTTATCGCAATTCCAAGCCGAGTTCGTGTCGTCGCCGCCCGCCATCGTCATTGTTTTCTTTGTAAACATCCGGATATATCCGTGCAAAGGTACAGATTTTTTTTTATAAATTTTTAATCAAGTCACACGATCAGCAAACAGGTGATCGTGAGGTGGTATATGTTATTGTTTGCTGGTTATTTCAATTTTTTTATTTTGTCAGCCTTTTTTCTCCCAATCACCATCTTCATCACAAACATAGTCAAAGATCGCGCGCCCAAAATATCAACGATGTTTTGAGTTAGTAGTTAACAAAAAAAAAAACACTTTGCGCTATCAAAGATCACTGCATAAAAAATGTCGGTAAAACCCCCGAGGAGGATGGGAAATAGATAGACGAGAGTGAGAGAAGTTTGCGGTATTTATTACCTATGATCGCGGATTTTTTTTTTAACGAGAAATTTTGTTTTTATTTTGTGGGAATACGCGCCCGCGATATTATATCGAAATACACGTCCTATGCTTTCGGTGGCTTTTTCTTAACTAAATTTGGAATTGGAGACGAATTTAGCACTTGGAGGAGGCATGCCGACGATAGATGGTTGAAAATAAAAGTTTTCCCTCTGACGATCTCTGATCGATCAGTGGTTTGTGTGGTGGAACTGTGGCTGTGAGCTGTGGGACTTGGGCTGAGTGAGCTTTGCATAGCCAACAAGGTAGTCGAGATCGAGAGTTAAAGCAAGATGTGGTGAAGTTCGAGTTGGTTTGATGTGATAAAATGTTGGATGTAGAAAAAATTGAGTGAAACTGATTGAACTCAGTTATAGTTGTTGTGTTAATTGAGTGTTTTTTTTTTTTTTTACTTTGGGGGATGATTTTCTGCTGATGAAAAAAAAATTAAATTAAATTTATTTCATGAGACTTATTTATAGTAAGTTGGCTTGACAATTTTGAACATTAATTTGTCGTTTGATTCTGTATGTTAAGTACCTACATTAAGGTCTAGTTTATCAAACCGAGATTAAAGTTAAACCTGAGTTAACTCATCAAATTTGGTGATTTAACTCAGGATTAATTGAACAGATAGTTTTGATGTTTTATCCACCGAAAAACTGCTTCCTCAGTTAACTTATGGTGAATTTACTTCTAGAGTTACCTACATAACTCTGGTTTAACTCACCACTGAAAAACTGGACCTAAAAGAAACACAGAGGCAGAGTTTCCAAAAATCAGTTTCTTCATGTCTTGACTTGGGTGATTTTCGGAAGGACGAGACTAGAGACATGCCAATTTATAACAGTTATAATAGTTTTTCGGCATTAAAAGTGGGCGTGCGTTAACGCGAAAAAAACTCTGGGTGCCTGAAGTATGCCCACCAGCGGAGGGCCCTGGCCCTGCATAAACAGTACTTTTATAAACCAAAACTGTTATAATTGCCATGTCTAGAGTCACTTCCTTTTCGGAAACCTGGTCGATTTCTATCTTTTTGGTGCCTGATTACATGGGTCGTTTTTCTGAAGAGCGCATCGGTGAGACAGGTAGATTTTATGTGCGTAAAAAAGAGAAGGTAGATTCCACCCAAATTTCACCGATTCGCCAGTTTCATTTAATATTTTCGGATTCAGCATGAAACGTGTGAGTGAGATACATATATGTATATGGATTTTAAGGGTGTGAGATAGGGAAGGGTAGATTGAAATGAAAGGATTTTTCTTCACCGTGTAATCACGAGCTCAGTAAGACGACTTTCAGTAAAAAGACCCATGTAATCAGGCACTTAAGTATTAACTCCAGACGCAGTGCTGAGGGATCATGGGAAAAATGTATTGCTCTAGGAATTGTGACCTTCAAAAGGAAAACCGATTCATTTTTTGGGAACTCCTTGTTTATAAAATTAAACCGGAAAGACTATTTAAAAAATTATAGCCGTTTAGTGTAGAATTATTAAAAAAAGTGATGTTAAGTAAAAGAAATATCAATTTTTTCTTAGAAAATTTAGCACATTCCGTTGAAAAAGGAATTCTAACTGTAAAATTTTTCATCACGTTCAGAGTTCAAATGCAGAAGCGGTGTCTGTAAAAAAATTAATCAAATAGGTATCTACATCAGTTTCACAATCGGTGTCAAATATCGCCTCGTCCGATGGTCAAAACTCTATAGTTAATTTAGCCAGTTAACGTTTCTAAGATCAGACATCTCCATATTATCAGAAATTTTTAATACAAAATTTCTCTGCAGAACTAATACATTTTCTGGTCAAAAAAGTAAATCAAAATTTTTTTTTGAATTTCACGGTCCAAAAATGCTCTAAAATTATAACATCAAATGAAAAACGTTGGGCACATGCAATAGATAACACTAGAGTGTAGGGAGTAGCGCGCATGCGCCCTCTATATTTCACCTTTCATGCATGGATCTTGGCGGTTAGGGCTCGATATGTTACAAAATTTTGTGACCTTTTTAAATTCCTTAATGCCAAAACTGTTGGAGGTGTTTTAAAAACGAGGAAATAAATGTCGAAAAATAAAACTTAAAGCTCTTCTGACTTGTTGCGAAAAAAAATCCCTTTCAATTTTGTTTGTGCTTACTGATCGGTCAAATTGACGGAAGAACATTCTTGCAATCTAAGAAACGTGGACTTTGCTAGTTGCTACCAAAATGCCTTGACTTAAGGAATGATTTTTGTTTGTTATTTATTTTTAGCTTAATAGAGCCCATAGTAAAAATATGATCTATGAACAATTTTTTTTTTTTTTTTTATTTAACCGACAATGTTTAATGTTTCATTCAAAGACTTCAATTAAATTTAATGTCTTCATTCAATGTATCCCTTGAACATCATAAAAGTTAATTAACATTACTTAAACACACATTTCATTCCAACTATTTCAAAAAGATTTTTTCATGAACTTTTTAGAATCGGCAAGAAAAAGATCCTTCATTGAAATTCTTATGCAACAATAATAAATTATTACAAAGTAATAACCTTCAACTCGGCATGTAGGTACTTTACAAAAAAAAGAACAAGTACGTATGTCGATGTTCTATGCCCCAAAGCCAGAAAGCCTTAATAAGCAAACAAATAAAAAACACATAAAGATAAATAAAATAATAATTAATTCAACAAACTTCTAATTATAACAAAACACTTCCTCAATGCAAACAAAAAAAAAACACAAAAATTCCAAACTATTCATTCTATAGTCGTATGTATCTCAATAAACACGTTGACTGTATGTTCAACTCTATAAGTCGTCGGCATACTGCTCCGCAATAAACCATCTAACTAATCCAATTTAAATAATTGATTACCTGCCATATTATTCTCATACAAAACGCACGCGCGTGAGACAAACAAAAAAAAACTCTTAAGAAAAATATCCACTTCATATAACAATCCCTCTGTCTAGTTAGTAAAGCGCAAAGTATAATACATATACCTTACCTACTGTAATTTTATTTTAATTTTTTTTTTTTGCAATAAATTTAATTAGCATTTTGCAGAGTAATTTTTCAGATTATAAGAGTAGGTATAGAGAAATAGGCATTTGAATAACTTGAGCCAATCGCACATAGTTTTTTTTTTTATCTAAGCAAAGTATATCTGCATCTAAATTACTTATAGTTTCACATTTGTATAATGTCTGACTATAGTTCCCTAGAGAGTATATATAATATTCGTATAGTGATTTGTATGGACGGATAGTGATTGCGGAACAATCTTGCAAATCGTTTTAGCCGTGAGCAACATCTGGCTGTTGGAGTTTGGAGAGCAAACATCATTCACATATAGGAACACATGCCGCAAGATCAAGTCGCACAAATCTTCAAAAGCACTTGAAGCATGATGTTAGATGTTTTTTTTTTTATTTTATAAAAAGGGTGTTTCAAAATGTTACAAAACATTTGTTCTACATGTTTTCAAGATATTATCACTTTACTTAGTCCTAGGGAGTACAATGGATTAAATGAGATCCGAGAGATGTGATCATGTTTTGTACAAGTTTAAAGGAGTATTTGAGTATACAATACAAACATAAATTTACCGGGTCAATAAACTTGAAATTTAAAGTGGAACAACACAAGGCTGAATCATTTCACCGATATTTTTTAAAAATTTAAATGACGTACTTTGCATAAAGTCCTTGACGAGAAAAAAATAAAATCAACGGACCTTTAACTGACATTTTAAACAACTATACGTATGTACCTATGTATATTGTCACATTTTTGAACACCCTGTTTGCTAAGAAATAAAAATGAATTCATATACAGTAAGAAAAAATTAAATCAAATCTATTTTTATAAAAAAAATCCCACCTGTTTGCATTTGTCTACTTAGAGACGGTTTTTGTTCGAGATCGTGATCTAGCAACAGAAGCCATATAGACAAATTCCCACGTCACAGACAGCAAACATGCTATCCACCAATCCACCATCATACTGCAACAACCTATACCTGATGCTGATGCACACTGCACATGCGCACATCTAACACATGTGCGGTTAACCACAATCAATGGAGAAACACTTCGGGGGTGCACTCTCATATCAGACGGGCGTTCGTCAAGGGGGTCTAAAGTTGATTAACTATATAGAATTATGTCTTAATTATTTTGATCGAACTTGAAGCAATATAATTTTTTATAAATACCTAATGGGATGCATGATGTTGCTGAGGTTGGTTTGATCGAGTCATTAAAATGTTTAAATTACTTAAGTTTGATAATTCAGTTTCAAAGAACATAATTTCAAATTTTCAGCTTTCTAAAGGGTTTTCCAATTAGAGGTGTTATTTTGATATTCAAAGAAAAATGGCATTTTTTGAGATAAATGATCGGATGTTTATTTCATTATAAAGAAGAAAGTATGCCGTTAATAATGGAATACAACATCAGCCAAATGGCCACCACGACCACACTTGCAGGACCATATCCTTTTCATGAAATTTTCCATAACCAAATCGCAAAGTGGCTGCCCTATGTCCTCGATAGCCTCACGAATTCCATCTTTGAGGTCTTGAATCGACGCTGGGAGAAGTCGCAAGGTGTTAAATCACAAGATCTCGGTGGCCAATTGTGATCACCTCTTCGAGAGATAACACGGTCCGGAAACTTTTCCCGTAAAAGATCGATGGTTTCATTGCTTGTGTGGCACGTAGCGCCGTCTTGTTGAAAGTAAACGTTGTCCAGATCAATACCATCCAATTCCGGCCATAAAAAATCATTAATCACCTCTCGATAGCCCAATCCATTGACCGTAACTGTTGCTCCAGCCTCATTTTCGAAAAAGTAAGGTCCAATGACCCCGCCGGACCATAAACCGCACCAAACAGTCACGCGTTGAGGATGGAGAGGCTTTTCAACAATAACTCTTGGGTTTTCCGAGCCCCAGATGCGACAGTTTTGCTTGTTGACGTAGCCTCCGAGGTGGAAATGGGCCTCATCAGTCAAGATGATTTTTCGATGAAATTCCGGATCATTTTCATGCATTTCAAGGACCCAATCAGCAAAGACACGACGTTGTTGATGATCAGCCGGCTTGAGTTCTTGTGTTAACTGAACTTTATAAGCCTTAAGACCCAAGTCTTTATGCAAAATACGGTGTAATGACGTTTGTGGAATGCCTAATTCCAAAGAACGACGAGGAATGGACAAACCTGGGTTTTCTTCAACACTTTGGGCTACAACAGCAATATTCTCAGTTGTTCTTGAGCGACGTGCACGGGTTTTATTCTTCACATCACTAACTTGTCCCAACAGCTCGAATTTTTCCACCAATTTCTGTATTGCGGTCCGACAAGGTGCTTCACGACGACCCAAAAATGTTTTAGTTTTACGAACCGTCTCTGCCAAATTTTCACCATTTTTATAGTGAATTTTAATAATTTCAATGCGTTGTTGAAGCGTGTATCGTTCCATTTTTATTAATGGCGTAGTTTCTACTTGTCAAATGTCAAAAAATGACAGCTTTAAAAGTGACAACTACCGAAATAGCGGGCTATTCAAAATAACACCTCTTATTGGAAAACCCTTTATATGCATTTTAAATAAGTGCGAAAAATTCAAATATAAAACAATCGGGTGTGGTAGTGAACGTAACTGGCTGAACACAATAAGGCGCGTTCGAACGCGGGATACCACCTCTGTTACAAAGTTAAAATACATGAAATCTCGGTAAAGTGAATACAATGCGACTCTTGGAGTTAAATAAGTTTCAATAATCACGCGCGTGCGAACGCGCGATCAAACGCGCGTCTATTGTGATCAGACAGTAAAAGTAAGTTGGAAAAAGTGCACATGTTATGTTTTATTTTAAAGAGGGTTAAGTTACAAAAAAAAAATTTTGCTGAACAAAAATGGTCTAATTTTGTTTTCGAAAGAGTCCATGGGGTTGGGAAAATGGGTTCAGTTGAAGCAATGCAATTATAATTTAGCTAACTTGCTTATTCAGCTTTGATTTGATATTTTTGTTGGTCCTCCTGAGTCAAAATTTTTGTCAGATATCTGACTGAGCGAAAAAAAAATTTCATAAGTCTATAGGCATAGAAAATGCTTATTCATAATTATAATAATATTATGTTCATCTACATACCTAGCTATAAACAAATACTCAACTTCTCCAGGTAAAGTGATGCCATCCGCCATTTTGTTATAAAAAAAAAACAAAATACATCCCGGTCCCGGAGCCAAGTTTTCAACCTCGATCCTCCATTTTGAATTAAAGTTTGCAAAAAATAACTTTTCGTCAAATATCTCGTTCCGATACCTGTTTTTTTGGTGAGAAAAATGTTAAGAGAATGATAAATCTCTTATAATTGTCAAGCTTAATTTGTTTTTACCTTCAATTTTAAAGTTTCCATCCCCAAACTTGTAGATCGTATTCAATTTCACACCATTTGAGGACATAAGAGTACACTTCACAATCACAAATCAAGATGTCATTCATCGTCCACAGTTTGAGAACAACAAGGTGAGCCGAATGCTGTCACTTTAAATAATGCAGCATTCAAAGTCAAACTTTAAGAAAATTCGTATGCCCCCTTTCCCACGAAGAAAGGAGAAAAACGAAATCTCTCCCGTCGACGATTGAGGAGATTTATTTGACATATCTTTTTATACTTTTAAAGTAGTGCTAGTGTATAGTTCAATCAAGAGACTTTATAAAGAAAGTTTAAGATAAGAAGAAAATATATTACGATTTTGTTTCTGCCTGTGGAAGGTAAAAGAAATTTTATAAGAAATTAAAAGAATTTGTCAAAAAATCTGCAACTTTTTCTTCGTGTGATAGGGGACATAAAGTGTGTGTGAAAGATTTAAAGTGTATTCACATAATGCTCTATAGTTATAAGATTGTTTACGATCACATCTATTCACAGGGAGACAAAATTTAATCACAAACAAGTAAAACAAAAATTTGTTTTGAGAGAACAGAGAAATGATTACAAAAGCAAAGAATCCACGAAGATTGTATGAGGTGATTGTGAAAAAGTAATCGTTCAATGGGAATCTCCAGAGAAGGTACATTTGACAGTTGTAAAATTAATAATTCAAAGCTATAAAGTTGAAAAGTCTTTAGCGATTTAAACTATTAAAACAAAACTAGAAAAATTTTAACGCCACGTTCCAGACTTTAATGAAATAATGTCCTTATGAGGGTTGTAAAAGAATGCAATCTTTTGAGAATGAATGAATTAAATTATTAAAAGTTTACATTCATTGGAATTCACTTTGAGAGTTTGACTCCAATATACGCAATCACCATTCATTTGACATCAAAAAGATTGCAAAATATTGCTAACATTGCAGAAGAATGCAATGAATGCAAAAGAGTGCATGCACTCCCAAAAGATTTCATTCAATTGAATGGGGGGAAAATGGTTTCAATCGTTTTAATTCCAAAGAAATCGTAAATCCATAATTTGAATTCGAAGACTAACGGCTATATTATTCACTCGATTCATCCAGATTAAAACATTAGTAAAGCATACAAATTCAATGTAAATACAATTGAATTTAAGTTTTAATCTGGATGTATCTAGTGAATAATATGGTGGTTAAAGTGAAGTCAATATTAATGCAATGTTTTTACTGATGTCAAAAAAGATTGCATTCTATTACAACCCTGGTCCTTACCTCCGTTAGATCCCACAGTCTATTGTTGGCGTTGGAGGTAAACATATACATTTCTATTTCACTTAAAAAGATTCTATATCCAATAACTCTGTGTGTCTAGCAACTAACAGCGTTTCTATCTGAAAATATTGTCGGACTTTAATTATTATCTTTAAAATAATTTTCGCCTTCAATTTTCTTTTTTAATTATTTGATGTTGAATTTTATTGTTAACATTGAATTTTTGTCGCTGTTCTATTCGTGCAGGGTTCATCGGAATGCACGAAACTCTAGGACAGGTATAGTTATAGTTAGTACGTTCTATTATTTTTTTCCCGCTACACGTTGCAATGAATGAATATATGACTGTGTAGATAAACATTTTTTTTTGTTATTCATTTAATTATGCTCACGACAAACTAGTTTTCATTGAATAAAAACACATTACTTGTACCTTGTGGAAGTAGGTATGTAATTGCAATTTGTGGAAATAATGCAATTGTTACACATTACACAATTCCAATTCAATTTAGAAGAGGAAATATCCTTGCAAATACATGCTGTGCTGGTGATCTTGAGTTTTGCAGTCGTGTGATTACTAATTAAGATTAAAAAAACAATAAAAATTCCAATAATATTTTGTATTTATGGGATTTAATAATTTCTTTTTTATAGTGAACAAGATAATCGCGTTCAAGGTTGTTTTGCTCATTAATT
Organism: Leucozona laternaria; assembly: GCA_932273885.2. Classification (NCBI taxonomy): domain Eukaryota; kingdom Metazoa; phylum Arthropoda; class Insecta; order Diptera; family Syrphidae; genus Leucozona; species Leucozona laternaria. The sequence continues at coordinate 6,705,824 of OW026366.1, forward strand.
GATTTTTAATTTATTGTTTATCCTGGGTTGTATATTTGAGATAAAAATAAAAATAAATTGTTTAATTCACATTCGGTGCAAGGAGATAAAAATGCAATTAAATCAGCTATAATATCTTTTGTAAATGAACATCATGAAAACCGTAAAAAATTGAAAAATTTATTTTATATGTAGCTTTATAAAATAAATCATAACAGATTTTATGGGAAAATGTGTCGATTTTATATCTGTCATAATATTTTATCAACTTTACTAAAAGGTGTTGTTGGTAGGGGATTTTAAGTTTTTTTTTATTGAAAATTAACAATAACAATTCCTGAAATATAATTGATAATACACTAGAGGTCCATCCAGTTCTAGACCATTTAGGCTTTCTAAACCATCTAGTTCACTTGTAGATTATTTAAACTATCTGAACCATCAAAACCATCTAGACCATTTAAACTTTCTAAACCGTGAAGACCACCTGGACTTTCTAGACCTTCTAGAACATTTACACCATCAAGATCACATTTACTCCATTTAGACCATTTTAAGTTTCTAGATCATCTGTGTTATTAAGACCATATAAACCATTTAGATTATCTACACCAGTTTGACCATCAACATTTTCGAGACCATATAGACTTTCTAGACGAGGTAGACCATTTAGACCACCTGGAACATAATAGACTTTCAAGACTTCCTAAGTCATCTAGACTATTTAAGCTACCTATAGATCATCGTTATATCATTTTAAATATCTAGACCATCTAGTTTATCTTGGATATTAAAACTATCTAGACCATTTTGACAGTTTATACCATCAAAACCGTTAAGACCACCTGCACCATTTACACTTTATAGACTATCTTGACATCCTACACCATCTTGACCATCCCGTTAATTTAAACCATTTAAACAATTTATACCATCTACACCATCAAGAGCATTTAGACCATCTACACCATTTACACCTTCTAGACTATCTTGAATTCCTTAAAAACCTAGACTATCAAGTTCATTTATACCATTTAACAAATTTTGACAGTCTAAACCATTTAGACCACCTGGAACATCTAAACTTTCTAAATTATCTAGACTCCCCACACAATCTAGTTCATTTCAAGCATTTAAATTAGCTAGGCCATCCTAACCAATTAGACCATTTAAATCTTACTAGAGTCGAGAGTTAAGATAGATTATGAATTTTTGTTAGAATGTACAAAAATCCAAAATTAACCCGGAAGCACCATAATTGCCATTTCCCACAACAATAATCACAAAGTCGAAATTTTCGTATATCGCACAGGTTCTTTTAATCCATCAACTAGAAAATTATATCAATGAATTCATAACTGGTAACATTTAAATTTGTCATTAAGTAGTATTTAAGAAATTTTACAAAAAATGAATCACAAACTCAAGCGAAAAAAAAGATGCAGAAGGTCAAACATGATTCCTTAATGACTTATACGCTGATTCATTAAAATTATTCATAAAATATCTTTGTCACAATAAGTTTAAACAACTAAAAGTTTTAAGTCGAAACAAAAAAATAAAAAAAATGGTTCCTTGTGGGAGATGCCCTGTAATGTCCATCCAATTCCCGTATTCTCTTTTAGCTTGATTTGTATTTACTGCGTTTACTTAATTTTGTGTTCTACTCTGCAGAAACAACTTCATTAATTCAATGTGATTCAAAAGAGATACTAATCAAAAAGTGTGTTAGGCAAAAATCAGAAGATATAAAAGTTTAACGCGATGACACAAAAAGAGTATTTATCAAAAATGTCATCAGAGCATAATTCTATTAGCAAAATTAATTAATTAATGGGGGTTTTATCAAAATTATTAATGTTGACCTATAATTGGCTTGCCCTCTTATAGGTATTCCTGTAAAAACCAAGCCTTCTACTGACCCAGTTCAATAAGTACATCTTCTGCCTATATAAAGTTTGGTTAAAAACATATCGAAGGTGAATTAAATCTTGCTTAAGACCCGCTTCTTATAGCTACGTACCTATTTTCGAATCGAAGTCCAAAGCATTAATCATTCAAGCATCAATAAACAAAGAGAAACGCATTAGTCGATCGCCCAAGAACAAAAAAAAATCGATAACTTGTATATTTCATTAAGACAACATCACGGTACCATCAGCACTAATAAAACGTCAATCTATCTTTCGGTCAAGCACCTCTTTATAATATTCTGGCCAATGGATGGGTGATAATTTGGAATTTTAACGTCCTTCACCAACCCAGAGGTTTGATCTGTTTATTTATTTCATTTTGCTCTTCAAGAAATTCTTATACGAGTATCCGGGTGATGTTTTGATGATTAATTCTCGAACAATAAATATCGATAAGTATTATTACATCGACAAAGATCACACTCATTAATCTCCCCATATGTGTATAGACAAAATTTCTGATCGAAAATATAATATATGATGATTAGTTAAGTAATTTGAACTCAGAAATATATACAACTGAAAGGCTACCAAGATTTCATCGAGTAGATTATTATAAGTTTGAACTTCTTTGGTGGGCAAAGTTATTCTTATTTTTTCGTTTTTTTTTTTGGTTCGCTTTTGGGTGATTTAAGATTGGTTTTGAAGAGTGTCAGTAATATTTGATAGATTTCAATTTTTTAACTGAAATTTGAATTTTGTTTAAACGAAGGAAAATATATTTTTTGTCATAATTATTATGTAAATAAAGGGTGTTTTTTTTTAGACGTGTGGTTTTCAATCTGGCAACACTTTTTTCGGAGTTGGTCTTTTTGACAGTTGTCACTTGATTTATGCTCAATTTGGTTTGCCATTTTATAACGTTCTGAACAGCGTTTGCAAATCGTGCAAATTTATTACCAACAAAAATTGGCTGCGTCCAATATTCGGTTGACATAATCGCATTAATTCGAGCAACCATGGATCGGTTTCGCACCACGTTTACTCTAGTGGACAATGCGCATCCTCAGAGACGCCGTTCAGTGCGCACCGAAGACGCTATTGCTGCTGTGGAGCAGAGTATCGAAGAAGACCGGTATGAGTCCATCCGCCATCGCGTGCAACAATTGGAGCTGTCGAAAATTGGGCCTCTCGGCTGGAATTTATGCGAGCCAGCTGCGGCGGCCATTTGCCCGAAATAATTTTTAAAACATAATGGCAAACTTTTGTCTTTATAATAAAGATAAATTCTTGGCCATAACATTAAATTATATGCGTTTCATTTCTTCTTGAAAACCACACGTCTAAAAAAAACATCCTTTATTTTAACTCCTTCCGCTTGGAAAAATAGTCGAGTTTTTAATGAGGCCCCTGAAAGTTTTACAAGGGGCTAGTTAGGCCCTCATCAGTTATGTACTAATTTGTGTTAAACAGGGTATTTGTGATGGGATATCAAAACTTGCCCAACTAGTTTTTACTAGAAAGGGCCTTACGAGTATTTGACAAGTTTTCCTCCTCTATATTATTCTCATCAAAAATTTTCTAGAGCCTGGACTAAACTTGACAAAAACTCTCCATTTTTACAGGTTACCCACCTGCACTTAACATTCTACAAAAATATTGTACATGATGCATAGATTTTTTCGATAAAAGAAACCCTGAAGAAACCCGCCAGTCCGCACTGATGAGAAATTATTTTGATCGATTTATGATGACATTTTTTCTGAAGGATTTCTGAAACAGTTTATGATAAAATCAAAAATAAACAAACCTAGAGGCAAAAAATGACAGCAAATCACTGTTTAGATTTTGTAGATTTAAAAAAAGATTCATGATACAAATAAAACATTTATTTTTATCATCCAATGAAACATTGTAATAAATAAAGACTATAACTCTGTTTGGATTATTTTTATACATTCCTGACAAACTTCACGTTCAACGTAGGTCGCAACGCAAAGACAAAAAAGATCTACCTCACGTAGATATTCAAAATGGAAGTGGAAGCTAAATGTCCAGTAAAACAACGTGCTCAACTACAAGCATTTGTTACGCGTCAGTACGCGCATTACAAATTCAACACAACTCTTCGTCAATTCGGAAATTACCGAAGCATTATTTTGTTTTTTTTTTTTTTTTTTTTTTTAAGGAAGTTCATTACCATCCAATCAGCGCAGGTTTGTAGTTTGTACAAAGCAGTGACCAGTGACCGTCACTATTAGGCCGACCCTCAGAACTTCCATTATTGTAAACTTGACCTTGAGAATTTGATTTACCTAACTGATATAAACAGACAATCAAATTCAAAATATAAGTAGAAGAAGACAAATAAACGTATAAAACAATAACAACATAACTTCAGAACATTTATGTCGTGCTGATGGTGTTGATTTGATGTATAGCTATACAAAACTCCTAAACATGATATATGTAGTTAGTTATAAGTTGTTGGCTGAGAAAAGCTTCGATGTAAAACACACAAAAAAAAAAAAACATCGTAAGATATTTTTGGAATAAATTTCATCGCCCGTCGTGATTTCTGTTTTACAATCACTTTTGTCAGCTCAGCGATTAACAGGGACACAGAGAGTAGTGCACTAATGAAGATATTATTATAACAATAAAACCGTGTTAAAGTTTGTCTCGTCAGAAGTGGTTATGGATTTAATGGATTGAAGATTTATTCACAAAATGGTTACAAATAAACTTTTTGATGACACCCAAGAGTCTACTACTGTATATCTTTAAGGTTGTTCATTTTTATTTAGATTGATTGGCATTGGTATCTTTGGTAATATCTCAGCTTTTATTTCAACTTTCTAACAAATATTGTCGACAAATAAATTAAAAATGTTTCACTTAAGTGTTGATTTTATAATTTAATTAAATTTAACCATAATACGCATGAATATTGAACATCTTACTGATATGGGCATTCAAATGCGAAGCTAAAGGTGTTGGAACAGGAAACCAAAAATCATATTATTTAAAAGAGGTTGGATGGCACGTGTTGCGTGATGCGTGAGACCCAGTGGAACGCGGCGGGTTTCATTCAGTAGAGTCGTTCCACGTTCAGTGGGGGGAGGGGGGTTGGTAGATTGGAAGCGATGCTGAAAGCCCAGTGGAACCAGGTTCACGTTTTTACGATGCGAAAGCCATGCCGTGTCACGGGAATGCCATATGAATAAAGAAAGTGGGTACCTGAATACACAATTCACGCAGAATGGTGTTTATTTTACTTCCGCAGGGCATTCACGCTCATTAACTTAGCTCATCTTTAACCGGGTTGTCGTTGCTATAAAACAATTTTTATTTTTCCAATTTTGTTCAAAAACGGCTTTAACGATTTTGATTAAATTTCGTGTATGTAACGAACAAGGTAATTGAATCGATAAATGCGTTTTAAGTTTTTGGAAAAAAAATTCAGGTTACGGAAATAGGCATTCCACATGTTTTTGAAAAAAATGTCCAATGACTGCACCGATTTTGTTTTATTTTGCAATCTGGTCTTTAGTTAAGATATCAAACAATATTGCATTTAAAAAATTTGAAAATAATTTTTTTTTTAGACAAAAAGCCAATTTTTTCAATATTTTCTCGTTTAAGATATTATTACATTACTGAACTATAAATATTCATGTTTTCAACTTCAAGCTCAATTGATCTTAATTGCAAATTTTGTAGGTTTCTAAAAGAATGTTAAATAAGGAGAAAATTCAAATACAAGGAGCTGTTGCAAAAGTAATGTCAAAAATGTCAAAAATGTGAATTGGCTGTCATTTTTTATGAAATGAAAAAATTTGCGTCTTTTTTTTCTCGGAATTTTTATTTAAAGATGTAGAATTGATGACATTAAGTTGAAAAAATGTATCGGTCAAAAGACCACCTCGGCATTTTGAGTTGTTACTCCGAAAACGTCAGGCTCCAAATTGTTAATTTTCCTTCTTCAATGTTGACTTTCTAGTTTTGTTGTTTGTTTTTATTAACAAAAAATCCCGTCTTAAGGTCAGTTCCATTTTTTTTTTCAGGAATAATTCAAAATGTGTCCTCAGGCTGCATAAGGCAAGAAAAAGAGTTTTTTTCAACACCATACGCACCAGTCGAAACACAATTAAGCAAACAAAATCATTTTCTTTTTGTGTTTTGTTTGCTGTTTGTTGAGATAAAACAAAACAAAATTTTCAACAAGAAATTCCAAATAATTAAAACACCAGTGGCAGACAAATAAGAACAACAAAATTTCGTTTCAGAAAAAAACAAAGTTCTGTTTCACCTTTATTTTTTTATTTTTTGTTTTGTCGTGTGTGATGGTATGGTTTGTGCCATTAGGACGTGTGTGTACTACAATGACAATGGTTTAAAGCAAAATATTTTCTTTTGGTGTACGTTGACCAAATACAAAGCTATGTGTTCAGTCTCAAAAACATAGAAGCAAAAACATTTTTGTTTTGTTTTGCATGGTTGGAGTGTGATAGAAAAACACATTTTGGCTGTTGGGTGCGTTCTTAGCCTTAGTTCAGCGAGAAGTTGGGTGTGACGACTGTCCAAATACCTTGAACATGTGAAAATATAGTTGTCCATGTTCATTAATCAGTTAAATTAATTCAAATCGGATTCACTGTGTGTAATAAACTATCAGTCATCTCTCACAATGCAATATATTAAGCCAAACATTTTTTTTTTAGATTTTCCTCTTTACTGTTTTGCCATTATTATTTTCAAACTCAAACGTGGTGAACTATTAAACACATCCTTCAAGTAACTTAGAATGTCAATCAACAATATCACCATCATCTTCGTCACAGTTATATGAATCTCTAATGTTAGAGCTGCTTAAAATAAATAAGTATAATATAGTTAAGCAAACGGTAGCTATTTTGTACATGGCTAGTTGAATATTACTATCGCTTTGTGAATCTTTTCTCATACTTCAACGAAACATTTGATGCGAATGATAGTTAGCTTAAAGTTTAGAAACTACACATTCTCATTGAGAATATATAATATCGCGTGCAATTGAAGAATATACTAAGCGTTTTCCACACAATACCACATAGACATAACTTCTCTTGTCATGTCTGGTAGACTATAGTCTTGTCGATTTTTATATCTACAAGATGGTTGTGTCAGATTGACAAAGACAACTTGACATGTTTCGCAAGTCCATCAGGTGGCCTTATCTTATGCATCTTTAATTTAACTAGAAATCTTAACAATGAGAGGCTACTTGTGTTTTCCCTCTTTCTGGAGATAAATTTTAGTGTCTTCGTCATGGGGTATTCAAAATGTTTCGTTAAAAAAAAAAGATTTTCAAGTCAGCAAAAAATTAATAAAAATAGCAATAGTATTCTATATTAAATACTCTGTCTTAGTTGGACAAAACAAAAGAGTTGTCGTAAAAACCTTAAAAAGCCTTTTTCGTCTAGATGTCCTATTTATATTGTTTTAAATCTTTGTGATTATTTTTCTCAATATGATTTTAAATAATTCAGGAGAGATAGGTAATGTAAAAGTTTCCGTAGATATTAACTGTAATAAGTAACATTCAATGTCTCGAAATTATTCACCTGAAAATCTACATTTAACATGGATTTGTTTGGAAATGTTTTAAAATGTTGCCAATTTCATTGCAAATATTTCTCGAAATCTGCATATAGCAACCTTTAAGTTATACGTTTTATTACAGGTTAATTTCGTATTTAATAAACCTTTCATCAAGTCTGTCAACAATAAATTACTCAAACGAATAATCACCGGGACTATGACATAAAACTCAATTATCTCACATAAATCACTCATTTCATTTAGCAAACAGAAATAAAAAATCCCAGGAAATTTTTTATCTAGCTAGACAGTACCTACATATATAGGAAAAATATCTCAAGTAATTGCTCACGCATTACATCACTAACTCATATTTATCAGATGGATTGTTATGTTATGTTATATACACTTAAAAACTATTGTACCTCTTGTCTCTGACAATCAACTCGATCACTTGTAGGCACAATATGCATTTACAATTTCAAACGCATAATATTATTATATATGTAGAGGCACCAGAGCAGTGTTGTTAATACCTTAATTGACATTGCAAAGCCTTGAAATTGAAATGATTACAACTTTGACCGCATATAAGGTGAACGAGACGTTAAACAAAAATCTCTATCTCAATAATAAATATACATTTACTGTACATAGATATACTTGTAAGGCATAATCTTGTGTGAAACTTGTAATTGAATGGATACGCACTTTACACTGATTTTAGATTCATTTAACTTACATTACTGTGCAGAAAAAAAATTGGAAGACAATTTTCTAATCGGTCGTGTTGCAATTGTTGAAATGTAGAACAAAAAAAAAGTCATTCACGGCAAATGACGTAATTTCACACAAAAAAGATAAAAAAGCAACCACAAGTACAAAAACACAAAAAAATCCAACATCAGATATATAAAATTTGTCAATTTAAAGGATTAACTGCATTGAACAATTTTTACAAAAAGTGTCTAAACAGTTTAAAAGTGAAAAACAAAAACATGCTCTAGAGATGACAAATCAAATCAATCTGAAATGACAGAGCAAATACAATTTTCGTTCGCCTTTTTGCACGCAGACATCTCTAGCTCATTTTTATATTTTTCACTTTTCCACTTTTAGCAAAAAGTCTTGAATGTTGTTAAGACAAAATTGTGCACATGGGTGGAGGAAGTATGTGCTCACGATCGGACTTATTTATTTATGCCGGTAAAAAGTATATGTATATGCAGGTAAGGGAGTGAAAATTTTATAAAAAAAGAAAATTATTCATTAATGTGAACAGTAATTTGGGATTTCTCTGTCCATTCCAGTCCGCCATTTTGTATTGCTAGATTTTATAAAAAGCCTGTTGTTGAACTTTCTAATTTTTTTACCTCGACCATTCGTCAATGATATCTTCAATTAAGACGTCTTCGTCTTTTCAAACTTTTCGAAATAGCTAGGCCCAAATATTTTCGATGAAATATAAGTCAGGTGATAATAGGGTGATGGCCATGGCAATTTGTATCTATTAAATCAACCTTGTTTTTTTCCCCTATTACCATTTTTCATAAAACGGATATTAACATAATTGCTCCCATTGAACTGTTTCATTTTTGTTTCTACATTTTCAAGAACGTTTTAACCGATTCGCAACTGTTTTTTTTTTTTATGAAAACGAAATTTTCAAAACAAATTTTTTTTTGAATTCAAAAAAATGTTTCAACTTATTTCTGCTAGACAAATGTTAAAAAGCCATTAGGAAAAATCTTATTTTTCTTGAAAACGGTTCCTTCTATTTTGATAAAATTTTGTTCGTTTTTATTTTCAGTTGAACCAATAAGAACAAGTCCATTCGACACAGCCGTGTATGTCATTCAATTAAGCCTAAATCTTATTTAGATATTCGATAAATCTTATACTATTTCAACTGTTGCTTACCAACCAAATAACTTCAAGGGTAATTCTGGAATACCACAGGGTAGCCATTTATATCGTGTCCTTTTTTATGTTATTTATTTATGACATAAGAATTTACCAGTCTGTGTCTACTAAGCATTCAAACTTTGAAATGTATATGCTATTTCAAATACAAGCGACTGTGAAAAGAGACAATATGACCTTTATTCTTTTTCGACTTGTGTGTCCATAATATTGTTTATTTCTTTAACATCGATAGAATGTAAAATTATAAGTTTAACTAGAAAGTTTTGTTATTTCTTATAAAAATATTTTTAATTTAAGTGAGCCTATTTGCCCTTCTTTCTTCATTCTTATAATTAGAATTACATTTTTCCACAACACTGTATCTCTATCCATGAAGTGCAAGGAAATGTTGCAACACGACATATCTGCCTACAAATAAAAAAAAAAAAGATTAATGATTATTTCCAATGTTGCATTCCGCAATGTTGTATATGTGGAAGTCACAAGTTGATTTGCTGTATATGCCTCGCCTCCCGATATTATTTTCTGCCCACATTTTATACCTACCCTACATTTATATATGTACATACATATAAAACTTGAAATGCTTTTCCGAAGTTGCTATGTCTAAACAACACACAAGACTGGTTGAGGACCTCAAAAGTGCACTTGAGTATAGCTATTTCCTCAAGGGAGATAGATCGGTGGACTGATTCAAATTGAATAAATTAACATCGAGTGACGCGGTAACGACGGAAAAAGATCACGAGCACAGGCATGTTACGGCTATAACACCTGGCTGACACCTTCGGTTGTCGCATTTAATTTACAACACCAATTGACGAGAAAACTTGTTACTTACCCAATCAACCTTAAGAGCTCTATAGTACCTATACAATATACATTATACATTCGGGAAGGAGATGTTGGTACTTTTGTAAGCGCAAATAGAATAGAGGGCTAGGCAACTTGACCTCTGGAATCAGGCATCAAAATCAATAACACGCATCGTGATTAATTAAAATCGCTTGAAAGTTGTATGTATGGTTGGTGTGTAGAACAGTGGTAACATGTCTGTCGGTACATGTTGTATTTTACCACCCGTGTTAGCCGCGGGCTATATACAAAAAACATATCCGTACGCACGCGAAAATATACGCGCCCCTTAAATGGGGGAAACAACTTTTTTTCGTTATATGATGGAGCTTCTAGTTTGTGTACAATTATTACTTACATCGGGTGGTGGTGGGTTGGTGTGGAAGGGAAATTGTTGTTCGGTTGGGTGTTGAATAATTTTGAGCCTTATACAGGAAATCGCAGCGATTGCGGAAGTTTCCTTGAATATGCGAGTATAAATTGGTAAAGGCTATTTTTGATTGGAGGTTAGTGGCTTTCAAGTTGTATAGGTAGGTGTACCTACTGCTGGCAAGTGGCTTTGCAAAAGTAAAAGTTTCTTCTTGGGGTGGTTATGTTTATGGTTATTTAATTTAATGTTATGCTACATGGTTCAAAGGACCTGACATTTAAGTATCAACGTAAGTGTATCAATAGCTAATCATTGTAGCGTTTGAAATATGAAAATTTGTTTTGAATGACTTTGAGGAACAATAAACAATAAAGTCCTGACTGCTATATAACTTATTGAGAAGTACCTACCTCGCATTTTTTTCTAGTTTGACATTACATTACATGACATTACAGCGCAACGTTTTTTTGGAAAATGAAATATAGCGGGGCTAACTTAACGCCTTGCAAAATGTATTGCTGGACGTATAAAAGTTGAAAATATTCAAATTTTTTTGTATCAAGTAATTGGCAGCATAACTTGTATTTTTTGTGAAAATTACAACAAAAAAAAATAAGATTTGCAAACTCACGTTTTTTTTCGAAATATTTGCGACAAGTTGATGCTTCGCAAAATTTAGTTTTGGTCATATTAGTTGCAAATATGCAAGTTTTTGTAATAGAAATTGGCATCATAAACTAAGCACAAAACAGCTCAATTTGTGTTTTTGGGAAAATTGAAAGTTGATAAGCTGGTGCTGACTTCATACGCTTCGCAAAATTTGGTTTTGCTCGTAAAGTTGCAATATTTTTTTATTTCTTCGGCGTGTATCAGTACAAACCGAGCATAAAACAGCAAAACTTCATTTTTTTATAGAAATTTAAAACTAAGCAAAACGAATTTTTCCTCACAGTTTGCAAATTTGCGAATTTTTTTCTTCTTAATATTTAAGTCTTATAATGGCACACATTTTTTTGTTTGAAAATTGAAAATGGCGCTCCTAACTTGAAGCCCATCTTTTCTCTTTTCTAATTAACTGTGAAATAAGTTCCTTCCTATAACCTATAGACTTAAAAGATGAAAAACCTCTTTTTTGGGGCTTTGTTGCATTGTTTTGATTTCTTCGTATTTTTTATTTATACACTTTTTATAGATACATTCTTCTTGAACAAAAGAAGGAATCAAATTACTCAAATATATCTACATATTTTTTTGTTAATATAAAAAATGCGGAGAGAACAGGAGGAGTCTAGCCAGGGTTGCCAGTTTAGGGGTTTTCCCCTAGATTTAGGGGCTTTTTTTGTCGTTGGGGGGTTATCTGGGGGGGACGAGATGTTTGGGGGGAAATCTGGGGGGATTCATTCAGAGCTAAACGGTTAGGTATTTAAACAGCTGACAGTATTCCACGAGTTAGATATTCCTTACATTCTGGGTGTCAGAATTTTAAACCCACAGAAGAAATGCTGAAAACTTTCACAAGTGAGAAAATGTATCAAACCGACGCGACCGCCAAAACGAAAATGACGATAAAGTATTAGAACATTTTTAAACAAGTGCAAAAGAAAATTTTAATTCCCCTATATTTTTATTTCCATATTAATTGTTGGTGGGTTAAGCCAGAGTGAGCTAACTCTAGAACTAAATTAACCCACAGTGAACTGAGGAAGAAGTTTTTCGGTGCATAAAACATGAAAAGCATCTGTTCAGTTAATCCCGAGGTAACCCACCAAATGTGATGATTTAACTCGGGTTAAGCTTTAATCGCGCACTGAAAAACTGGACCTAAGGGCTTGTTTCACAATGTCTGATTAAAGTTCTAAATAAGCAATTTGGAACTTTTTAGTCAATTATCAACCTCCTTTATGTTTCACAATATCTGAATAGTATATTTTATAATTAAAGTTCGAAGTATTTTAATGGCCCGATTAAGTGTCGATTAGGATTAGCAAATTTATGTACTTGGAAATTTAAATATTACTCATTATTTTGCTCCAGTTTTCATCAGTCAAAACTATTTTGTCTTTAAAACTGGAACGTCTAATTGACACATACATTTATTATTTCGAAAAAATGTGAAACGCTAAGTTTTTAACTGGGAGGATTTAATTTGCGGATACTTTAAATGTCAAGTAAATAATCAGAACTTTACTCAGATATTGTGAAAAAACCTTAAACAAATTTTCTTTTATTACCAAGTACCTTTTTTACAAATGTTATTGTGGCTACTCAACTATTGTGAATTAATTAAATTTGAAACTAAAAACAAATTTATGAGCTGCGAATAAAAATAAAAAGTTGAAATAAAATTTAGGGGTTTTTGTTGATAAAATGTTGTAATCTGGGGGGTTTCTAAATTTTTCTGGGGGGAAATTTTTTTTTCATCTGGCAACACTGAGTCTAGCCTGTTATAAATCTCATCATTATTTGATGAAAAGAACAATATTTCAATTAGAACTAATAAATTTAAATTATGAATCCTTAAATTTTGAATGCAGATTAACTAAGGTCTTACAAATAATGCAAATAACAGCCAAATTAACTAAAAAATCATGCATAACCCTATCTTCCGAACCGGATGAAGTTGCTCTGACTAATTACTAAGTAATAATTTCCAGAAAATGTCTTAATACAAAATAATAACAATTAAATATTCTTAAGTGTTATTACTCTTAAAAAATCTTACCAAACTATCTATATCGTCTTCTACCTTACAAAAAATAAATACAAAAAAAAATACCCAAAGAACAATATAAATCAAAAGCCTCACATTTTCCAGATTTTTCTCATTCTCTGAGTTCGAGCTCGAGTTCAAGGCTAGAAATCACTATACCAACATTGTCTTAAACAAACAAAAAAAAAAAAACAAAATTCTTCAAAACAATTAATTAAATTGAACCTTCAATGCGACCATTGTATCCTTGATTCACGCCATCCTATCATCATTAACAATCTCTTCCTTCATTTTTTTTTATTTTTGTTGTTTTTCCACATCTGAATATAATTCCTTCTTCTTCTTTTTTAATCTACAAAATAAAACAAAAAAAAAAATAAGAAAAAGAAAAAGAAAACATCAACAAGAAATTAACTTTTGGAAAAACAAAAATTACCAACACAAAAAAAAAAGCCTCCATCAAGGTCAATAGGTAAATGACCAGGTAATTACTTTTGTTTTTCTACAAAAATGTTCGATAAAACAAAACAAAAATATGAATGTACAGGAAGTTACTATATCACCGTCACCATCAGAAGCACCCCACTAATCCAAAAAAAAAAATGATTGCATGAGTTCACCATCAAGTTTAAGAATTGGTCAAAAGAAACTTCTTAAAAATTAAAAAAAAAAAAAAAAAACAGTGACAATAATTTATACGTGCAAAGTGAAAAACCCAATCTGTATCATTTTACTGCTAATGAACTTTGGACAATTATTTTATATGAACGGACAATGGACGTATAGGTATAAGAGTAGAGCTCAACCAGAGTCGACAAGTTGTGTCGCTCACTTCACTTACGCGCTTTTTTCCTCCTCCAAGGACGGTCAGTGTCACCATCATACGTATAACCACAGTGCGCACCGCACGTTATTACCTACGCCTGAGCGGCCACAATAACAATCGGATCGTTGACCACCCAAAGTCACTGGGCTACTGGGTAATGACTTTTTTATCATTGTAGGCGCTGACCATTTATTTTTTGATTTTTTTTTCTTTTTGTGTGTGGTAATTTAGTTGTTTAGGGTATGTTTCATATGTTTTTGATGTGTGTAAACATCTATGCTGGCGCAGGAGTAGAGAGAAATAAAAACCTAGACTTTCCTCTGTGCGACGTTACGAGGTTACGAAAATCTGCATGATAGGATATTGGGCACGTTCAGTGACCAAAATCTGAAGATCCCCTTGAAGCAAACTAGTCCGTTTTGGATCCGTGCACTTAGTCAATAACGTGATATATGGTATGAGGATCCAAATATGGATCCTCATAACTCCCCTTAGACAAACGTTGATGTTTACACATATTAACTGTGAGTCCCGGCACTGAATTTTATATTTTAATTAACAGTTCAAGTGAAAATTTAATTTCCATACAAAACTCTCAGTGTAAACTACAAAATTAACATTCACACAAATTGGCTTTAATTTTATCCTGGAACCCATTTTTTGACAGTTCACAGTCATTACGAAAAGTTTTTATTTTGTTCAGTTCATTTCATAGGTTTTTTATCAATAATTCAACAATTCCAACTAAATAATAGGCGTTTTTCTTTTTTAGTTCAGAGCAGAGCCTGAACTGTCAAACAAAAAATCGTGTTTCTTATTTCGATCTGAGTGTTCAGAGCTTCAAATTTGTGTCTCTTTTTTCGTTCTGAACGTGTTCAAAGCATGTTCAGAGTGCGCTCTATGAGCTCAGAATAAAATAACTGAGCAGACGGAGTTAAATGCTGAACACAAGCATTTGACAGCTAAGTGTTCAGGTGGGTTTCAAAAACAGTTCAGAGTGCTCAGAACACGCTTCGTTCAGAGGACGTGCAGAATATGCTCGACATGCTCGGACTCTGTTCAGAGATCTATTCTGAACTAAAAAAGAAAAACGCCTAATGCTTACATCTATTTGGTTGATTACAAAAAATCGGCTCGATAGTATCGATATCATCGATCGATAGTATCAACATCATTTTCTCTGGAGTACTGGCCCACAATCCACACCATACAGTGACTTTCTGCGGATGCATTGCAACTTGGTGGATTTCGTGTAGATTGGCACTGTCCCAAATCTGGAAATTTTTCTTTTTGACGTACCTGCTACGGTTTACCTTTTTCGCTGAACATTTGTTTCCACAAATCAGGGTCCGCTTCCAACTGATACTCCAACAGAACCCAGTCAGCAAAAACATGTTGACAACGGTCTTAATGGTCGTTTTCTTTCATCTCCTATGCCAGTTGAATTTGCACTAATTTAGGCTCAAGTCCCGACGCAAAATTCACCAAGTTGATGTCTGTGAAAGAGTGAGTTATTGTTCGTGGCACGGACTGGACTGCCTCGGGCTCTCCTGCACACTCTCACGACTCGACTCACGAACAGTGCCGCGGCGTGGTTACTGCAGATCTTGCGTTTCGTTGATTTACGGATGTTGTCTGATTGTTTAATGAACCGGTCGACTCGAATTTAGGCACCAACCGTGAAATGGGCGCAGCGTGCACATCGTTGCAGCAAGAGAACATTCATTTTTTTAATAAAGTCATTTGCACGTGGGCATTTGCCTTTAGTGTCTCAAAAATAAAAACAGTAAAATTTACAAAAGATAAAACATCATGGCCGCCATGAACTGTCAAAATATACCCGTCGCTATATTGGAAAACCGTTTAGATATTTAATGAGTGTAATTCAAGTGGTAAAAAGATGCATAAATCACTGAAGGCATCTGTGATAATAACTTCTCTAACAATTCTAAAGACTCGAGTGAATGGTTTAAGTCCAGGTCTGGAGATTTAAACGGAGTATAAAAAGTATTAAAAGTCAAGACAACAATTTTTCTTGTTATTTGGGTGATGCGATCTGCACGTCACGAGTCTTATAAGCGGTTCAGAGTTGCTGTTCTTGCAGCCCAATAAATGTGGCATCATCAGAAATTAAAAGGACTCAGTTTGATAAACTGTCCAGCTGCTCCACTTTGGTAGTTAAAATTATTATTATAATTCATTTTCACTTTTATATCTACTTGACAAACTGTGATCGACTTCTATAAGGTGCTCCATTTCTTATATTCCAATTTTGTATAGCCCCTATATTTTTAATTTTAACATACGCCAACTATTTTATCTTCAATCACATAATCCCACGAAGCTTAGAGGCACCTCTTGTTTCATTTATTTCCCCGATTTTCAACAAACAATAAGATCGAACGTGATTGTGTGATTGTGATTGTGATTGTTTTTTTTTTTTATATAATTCAAATAACAAATTGACCACCACCTGCAATATGAGCAATATATTTGGGTGGGTGTCATTGCTACTTGACTTCTGGTGGCTATAAGTGCAATAAATTAGTCACTAATGTTAACCTTGATTAAGGTGATTTACGAGTAAGTTAATATTCAAACGATTGGAAGTATATTTTTTTGAAAAATAATATCGTGCTGCTAAACATTTGTATTTAGTATAGTTAACTAGATTTTAATTATAATCGATCACAGATGGTCTTATACAGCGAACGAGAGAAAGATAGATCGTGTTTTGGGGCGTGAATAAAAAGGAAATCGATTTTTAAGTGTGCGGCTTTCAAATTTACCTTAGGTTATGGCGGTTGTTTAAAGGTTGCAGGGGCAATGAATTTTAAGTTTTAATATTTTTATTAACTTCAATATAAAGTTCATTGGCCAGAATTTTTAAGGTCAAAATTATTAAATTTTTGGTCGATGTTTTCATATAGATTATAAAGCGTGAATAATACAAAATTGAGTAACACGAAGACGAACTATTGTTTTGATTTTTATGGTATCCATAAGTCAAACCTTTCAATGGTAATGCTAATGACTTTAGGTTTTAGTAAGTTCAATTACCTATCTTTGTTTCTTTGGGAGACTTTGGAGTTCTTTCTGCAACTCAAGTTCTTGTGTATATGTTATGGCCTAAGTTATATTTTACAAGGTCAAAGATCAAGTTATACATCAAATGAAAGGTATTTTTTAAATCTATCTGCACATTTAAGCCAAAAGTTTGCGGAAGGGCTGCTTCTCAAAATGTTCTCAAACAAAGTGCTTAACGATTTAACTGATTTTCTGTCCAAAAACCTACAAGAGTGTTTGTGTTTGGATAGCAATATTTCCGCAATCGAGCCTCAAAATCGGTTTGGGTTTTCAAAATAGTTAATTATATTTTCAAGAGCTTTCTTAAACTTGAAACTAAAATATTCTTCTAGGTTTGGTTCTCGAAATAATCGCATCCAAAGTCATATCAATTTAATTTCGATCCAACACTAAAAAAGGCTTTGGATGGCAATAGTTCCGGAGCTGAGTTTTTCAAGAGGTTGGTGTTTTCAGTTTAAAATAGAAAATTAACAGGTCTTTTTGCCGATATGATCCAAAAAATTCTGCATTCTTTGGTTCTTGAAATAATCATATCCAACCCTTAAAAGGCTTTCGATGGCGATGTTTCCGCAACGAAGCTTCGTATCGAAAGAGATTTCTGTTTGCATTGCCATCAAATAGGAATTAACACGCCTTTTCGCCGATCTGACCCAAAAAATTTTGCAGGCTTTGGTTCTTGAAATACTCATATCCAACCCTAAAAAGGCTTTCGATGGCGATATTTCCTCAACGAATCATCGTATCGGAAGAGATTGCTATTTGCATTGCCGAATAGAAAATTAACAGACCTTTCGAGCCATGTAAAAAATTGACAAATCATGACCAAAAAAAAATTTAATGATTTTTGAAAAAAATGAAGGACTAACCCGTTGAAACTTTTTTTCAATTTTTTAAAAATGTTACAAAAACCCATCGAGCTATACATCAAATGAAAGGTATTTTCAAACCCTATCCGAACATCTAAATCAAAAGCGGATGGAAGATCTGGTTCTTGAAATGTTTTCATCCAAAGTGATTTTACGATTTTACTGAATTTCTGTTTCGTTAGTGTACAAAAGTGTTTGGATAGATATATTTCCTCAACCGAGCCTTGAAAGTGGGGGCAGTTTTCAAAGTGTGTGTTATCTATTTATTTTTTTCATATGAAGGTTTTTATAATAGTTACAAATTCTATATACTACTGAAATACATCAGCCAAGTAGAAGACTTAGCACTATTTAATTGGACTTGTTGAATTATTGATTCAATTGATTGATTCTTCTACTTGGCTGATGTATTTCAGTAGTATATAGAATTTGTATTATAAAAACCTTCATATAAAAACAAAGCCTGGCCCTGGGCAAAATTTCCAGCTTAATGATTAAGAATTTTAATCTTGTTGGATATAGTTCACATTGGATTTTTGTCAAAAAGTTCATGTAAGTTGAACTGAACTTAATAAAAATTGCGTATTGACAAGGCACTCACTAGTCAACTGATGAGTCCAAGTGAGATCGCCGGGACGAAACGCCAATTTTTATGGACTAAAGGCCGATAAAAGCTATTTTGAATCTATTTTTTTTTTCTGAAATTGTGTGAAGCTCATCACACGCTTCATGCTCTATATTCCAAATAGAAAAATGCTTCCCGCGATTTAACAAAAAAAGATTAATAAAGTGTCTCTTCACTATGTACCCTGCTAACACAATGCTACCGATATTTGCTATTATAGTAATTGCTCATATAATATACTTCTAAGTATTTTTTTGTTCTAATGAAGTTTGCTAAAGCAATTAAGTGATAATTTAACCACACAAGTACTTGAAACCTTGGTTGCCACATACCTATGTAAGTAGCTGGGTCAATCTTTTCGAAGGTTTGTTTTTTGTGTCGTTTATATATTTTTGCGAACTAATAAATAATAATTACATATTCGTTAATGGCTTAAAAGTACAATTGCAATTAATTTATAATCAATTTTACCCAGCTATCAGTTTTGTTGGGATTTTAAGTTTCTTTATGATTTTCTCTGTTTGAATAAAAAAAAACAAATACAACAAAACAAACAAAAAACACAAAAACAACCTCGACATGGAAAACAATTATATGCTGGGTGGTGGTGGTTCGTTAGTTTTTCTTTCAATCGTGAAGTTGTATTAGCCATATCCAACTAACAATAAGATAAACACAATAAATACGGGTAAACTCAATAGGCTTTGAAATTCTATTCTCTGGAATATGTTTTTCACGCTTCAATGCTTGTCATTTGCATGCATCACCTTCGAATTTAAATACAAATGATTATACAGAAGCCTACATTATACAGTATACAGAGTTAAAAGGTATATCTATAGAACATCGACCATGCTATGTTTGTGGGAATTTGTTTGGGGTATTGTTTTAATAATTATTCGACGACACGATGGGAGTGATGTGAGTTTAATTTGTTTACCTAAGTTTTATGTATTTGGTCATGCTGATGATGGCAACTAATTTTAGTCATTTCTTGTAAGCTTTAATTTTTTTGTTTAATTTTACACTTTAAAGCTGTTTAAATACTAAATAGGTGCGTATATCTTTTTTCGATTAAAAACGATTTCTATACACCACATTAGTTAAAGAAATGAAACAAGGCGCAAGCCACTCTTCAATGGTATTAGACTTTCCACATTTCCGATTATGTCAATCACATCAATTTAAAAAAAAAGAATGGTTGTAATGAGTGAAATTAGATCGATGCCTTTCCTATCTTTCCTTAGCTTTATCCCAAATAACGATTCATACACTATATACTACGTTTACGGTCGAACCCAATATTTGCTACAGGGTTTGTTATTTTGTCCCGATACATTTTGATTTTCTAACAAAAAATCTGGATATGTTGCTTCAACAGAAATTTTTAAATTGTCATACCAACTTCTTACCAATTTTTTACCTAATTCTTTTTATGTTGGAATTTTTTTTCTATAAACGAGCCACAGACTCTGTTTACCTTGTTCGCAATTTTCATTCATATAGTTGTTAAGCTGTTAAGGCTAAAGATGATCTCGCGACAACTTTATGGCACCTTCACTATACAAAATTAATTTCTACACACCGTTTGTCTTTACATACATATCTACAACAGGGTGATTTCAGTTTGAACTTTTTTTATACAAAAATTGTACTAAAGTAGTTGTTTTCAAAGGTTATGAAAAACGATTGAGCTAAAGGCGTGTTTATTAATAATAATTAATTAATAACAAACTATACAACAGCTAAACCTGCTGTATTTAGAATTTTTTGATGTGGATATCAAGGCTTAAATCTTTAGCCTGGTTCAGGTACATTTTATGGGATGCAACTTTTTTTCGAAAATCGTTTACAAGACATCAAACTTTCCTTACTACGGTTGTTTTAATGCAAATTTACTTATAAGATTATAAGAGAAACTTCTATTTAAATACAAACTGTATGAATTTGCTAATAAAATAAATTAAAATAAAATAAAATGGACGAATGATCCGCAATAATTAAAAATTCCTGATTTTGTTCATAATTTTGTCCACTATTTTATTTAAAAAGACTCAAGCCATCCTGGTCAACTTTGACGAGGGCTTTGCTAAATTCTATGTAGATCGCACTAGCCTTTCACAATATTCTAGACAAATATAAAAAGTGGAGGGAATTTTTTTTTTAGAGATATATAACTTTGAAATGAAACAAAACAAAGATGATTTTTTTAAATTGACATGAAATTTACTTTATTGGAAAGATTATCTTCTGGCTCGGACGCAGTCTAATCTGGAAGTCGAATTTTCTATTACTTTTTCCAACATTTGAGTCCGTATATCGGCAATAACGCGGCGAATGTTGTCCTCCAAGTGGTCAATCGTTTCAGGCTTATCGGCGTAGACTAGAGAATTTACATATCTGCACAGAAAATAGTCAAGCGGCGTTAAATCGCACGATCTTGGAGGCCAATTCACGGGTCCGTAACGTGAAACTATATGCGGTTACCAAACGTTTTCTTTAATAAATCAATTGTGGCACGAGCTGTGTGACATGTTGCGCCGTCTTGTTGAAACCACAGCTCCTACACATCATGGTTGTTCAATTGATGAATGAAAAAGTCAGTAATCATGGCTCTATAGCGGTCACCATTGACTGTAATGTTCTGGCCAGCATCGTTTTTAAGGAAGTACGGACCAATTATTCCACCGAACCATAAAGCACACCAAACAATCAGTTTTTGTTCATATAGCGGTGTCAACATACACTTGACTCACTACAAGAGTTTCAGCTGTTTTTCTTAGGAAAAATAGAGACACTGTTTTGTTAACATCAATTCAATTTTTATCAAAGAAAAAAGTCTACATATTAATAAGAAAGCAAGGCAAAGAAGTATCAACTGCCAGTAAAAGTGTATGTTCATATGTAATAAAATGCTAAATTTACACGAGGGACAAAATGCTACAATTTCTGCAATATTTAAGCTATTAGTTGCATTATCGTATTTAATTGGAAAAAAATTCATACAAAATAACAGAAATAATAAAACTAAACTAATATTTATTTTTCCTTAATGTAAAATCATAAATTATATCTGGTGTGTTTTTCATTTCTTATGCACGTCAACTATGCTATATTTGCAAATTGCATAGATTTAGTTAAAGACTAGAACTTGAATCACCCTGTAACGCTTCATTCCTCCGGTTTATTCACCAACAAAGAGGCGTGTCCTCATTTACAATAATTCTGTGTAATTTATCTAATAAAGTCAACAATATAATGTTGTTTCCATTCTGATTTTATAACAAAAAAAAAGTCATCAAGCATATGCAAATATTAGAAACACCTGTGTGTCAGACAGATCATAGATAGTGAGAAAAGTTTATTTAATTCAAAGTTGTTGATTATAGCAAAATATAAAGAAAAATTTTACTTTGATCTTTAAAACTATCAAATTAGAGCTTAAAATTTATATATATTTGATGAATTCTTTTCGATTGTCAATCTTTGATTATAACTGCGCCGTTTTTGAGATTTTATGAATTTGTGAATAATATTTAAGAATTAATAGGTAAATTTCAGAAACTTATAGAGGCTACTTCCAATGTTCTAACCCTTTTAATGCTTAATTTCAAAAATTCTAGTTCGTTGCTCAGCTCTTTTGTTTCAGTACCGAAATAAACATAACACTTGCTTAATTACTCTTTAGAAATCCTAATGTGTATTTTTCAACATGAAATTGTAAAAAAAAACAAACAACTCACTTACGTGGTAATTAAACAAAGTTCGTAATGTGCTTTCAGAGTGGTGGAGGCTACTCAATGTAATTTCCATAACCCTGTACACAAAAAGCACATAACCATAAAATTCTATAAAGAATTTTTAACATTTATGTATTAGATTACTATTAAATTGTCCTTCATACTGGCGAGTTTTAAGTTATGTTTTACATGTTCTAGCTGCTCACCACTCCATAGCCAGCCATGAAGGTTGCCCTCGTAGAGTAGTCGCGTTCGCGCGTTCCCGCGTTCGCATTGTCATCGCGTCTTCATTTGTATTGTCTATTCATTTTCTTATTCCACTACCGTTTGTTACCCTCAATAATAACATAAGCAACAAACTATAATAATAATCATTCTACCTTCAATTAAAATCTATTTATTAGCCGCCATATCGTTTGTAAAATGTGTGAGTGAGACTGCTGCGCGTGCAATACGCTCAAAATACTGCGCCGCCACTTTTGTTGTTGTTGTTGCTACTGCGATTAAGTTTCTACTATTTCTGCGAGGTTTTCACTTAATGCGATAGCTGTTTTACTCGATTGGAAGGAAAAACAAAGGAAAACTGCTTCCCGCATCACATTGAACATTCAAAAGCTTCCGGCTATATATGAACGCGAAACGACGGACGCTTAACGAACGTGCAATCAAGTTGTGACTCTATATCCATATAAGTTTTGCGTTGCAAGAACACTTTTTTCGTGTGCGCGACAGAGCAGCTATTTACTAACAGCAATTAGTATTCTAGACATTTCAAGGCCTAACTGGTACAATTTAACGTGTTGTTTCATTTGATTTCCCTTTCAGAAGTCCGCAATCCGCTTAAACTATTAGAATTGTTGTTGTTGTTGCTGCAATCTTGTAGAACTTTAACATGCAATATATTTTTTTTTTATATAAATTAATATGTGATTCGTGCATTGAGAATGCTAGTTCAGGAATTGATATAAAATTTGAAAATGCAATGAAATAAAATAATGCATACAAAAACCGCCAGCAGCTGCAATCGAGAGGTGCTGCTTATGTAAGTGGATTTTTATTTTCGCCTTTTCAACATTAAAAAAAAAAAAAATTAACAAAGAACGGAACTCAAGTTAACTGGATCGCTTGAAAATGCAAAGAAATTGGTTTTTAATGAGAACACAGCCAGCGGCAGCGGTGGTGGTGGTGGTTAACTTGCATAATATTTACTTCGCCGATTGATAGATAAGTGATAGGTATATATACGCAAGACACACAAACCACTTGTAGGACAAAGCTGTTGGCAACAATGACATAAGCTATCAATCATTTTGTGATTAATTTTGATTAACACTGACTGACATCAGAGACAAACAGTGCGAGAGGCTCTTTTAAATAAATAGCTTTGATAGGCTGGGTAAGTGGGTTGTGATTGGGTGGTTTGTATTTTGTTAATATTTATGTATTGTCACATTGATTGTGAATTTCGAATAAATTGAATTTAATTAACTCCTTTTTTAGGAGTTGGATACATTCGATAAGCCGTTTAACTTATTCTATTCAAGCCAAATTTGCGAAAGCCAAACCAAATAGAACGAAAAAAAGTTTCACCTTGTGTTGCTTGATTTAGACATGGAGGAACCATCAAATCACAAATCTAGCTTGATACATATTCATGTTATCTTATAGATCTTAATTTCATAGACCAAATTTTGTATACCCAATAAAATCCTGGAAAAGATGAACCAATTTCAAGTTGAGACCCAGGCTCTCTTCATCGGCTTCAAATTCCAACTATGACAGCATTCACCGTCAGGACCTCTACTTTTAATTTCCAAACTTGGAATTTCGGGAAAATTGATCCAGTTGTGTCGCATGACATTAAAAAATTGACAGTGTAATGTACAACTAGGGACTAGCAGCTTCCGAACTATCCCAAACATTCAATTTAAAATTCTTGTTGTGACCTTTTATCCAAATGTGTTTTGCCCAGACATGACAATTGGGCTCATCAGTTAAACGCTGATGTCGCACCCTTCGAAGACGCAAGTAATATATTAAGCAGCTTCTTCGTATTTCAAACATGTACGCAGAGTTTCGGCAAGGAGTAGGTATGCCCTATCATATATGTCTTTATCCAAATCAATTCAAACTATATACAGTAATGTACAGACAAAAGATAGTATCTCAGAATAATTTCCTCCAGTTAAAATATTTTTAATAACAATTTGGCTTCCGAATCATCTTGCAACACAACAATCGCATGATGAATCATTTTGTCTTCATTGCAATACCACCCGTGAAGAATATCCGTGGGCATTCAACACAAGACATGCGACCTAAAGTCTTGGAATATGCGTTGGCTAAAAGCCGCATACAAAACTTCCAATCACATTTATCTGACTCATAATCTTTTAACTCATATACATTACCACACTCTTTCACGAAGACCTATGACGTTTCTTGTGTTTACCACCACATCTGGTGGTATCTGACGCCTGAAGCTTGAAATTTGACAGACATTTCCAGCCTACTGAATTCTATTGTCTTTCCATTAGCTCTTTTTTAACCACCTTAACGCTTACTTATGCAAACACGCTAATTAAATCATTAGTCGAGAGGTATACAATAGCAGTGCGGCATTATTGTTAAACACGCCAAACGGAAGAAACCAAGAAATAAAACAACACAACACAACGTCAGGCAGGAGTAACTTTGCTAATAGTAAATACATATATAGGTATAGTAAGAAGGAGATTTATATAGGTGGGGTGGTTGGGCTTAAATTGAGAACCCAACGAATTCACATCTCACTTCACAGAGCCAACGGCAAGGCCAATATATGTATTATAAAGACAACAACAACAAAACGACGAAAAATAATAACAATAGCAGTATAGAAAAACTGCAAGACATGCGGCGCACACAAGAGTGACTGACTGAAAAAAGCCTTGAACTATCCGCTTTTTGCTGAGCGAACTTCATCGATGTCGACGTCAGCGTCAGCGTCGTCGACAATGACTCCGACTCCGACGAAGAGAAGATAACAAACGAAGAATTGTTGGTTGAATACCAATCTCTATGTGAACTGGTTTGCTGTCGCAATTTTTTCGCAAATCGATTGAACGGCTTGGTATTATTTTTTTTTTATTGTTTCCCGTTCTCGCAGTTCACAGAATCATTTCACGATTAAGCATTGCCATATTTGATTTTTTTTTCCAAAAAAAAAACTAAATTGTGTGGAATTATGTTTTTACATTAGAAACTTGAAAAGTAGCTTGAAACTCGTTTTTTAAATTGCAAAAAAAAACAACTCCTTAAAATTTTGTAATCTCAAAAGAAAGAATGCGATCTGAATTCCTTTAAAAATATAAATTTATGGAAATAATTTTTCTAAACTCCAAAAATTATTTATTTAGAGTTTATATTGTTCAAGCCTTTAATAAAAAAAGTAAATACAAAAACGGTTATAATTATATTTATTATGAAAGATACAGGTTATAACAGTTTTTAGCTGTTTTTTTTCCACCAAAATGTATAATACCTATAGTAGTGCACACAATCGTTAGAGCCGATTCCGAGATAAATTATTTTTGTCTATACGGTTGTATGACAGGTACCGCTATTTTTGGAGTTAAGCAAAATATTTCAATTTTCCTCTAGAGGGAATGACTAATCAATCTTATAAGTTAAGAATTTCAAGAAAATCGCTTCAGTCGCTCAGGTTGTAGTTCGAGGTACAAACAGACAGACAGGCAGAATTGCCGTATCCACTTTCTTCGTCTTATATATCATTGTAATGTCATAAAAAAAAAATTGTGGTGCGTCAGCTCGTAGAGAACCAAGGCCTATTGACTTAGAAATCTAATCTCAAGCATTTCTGTGTGTGTGTTGTGTTGCAAACAGCATGAATAGAGGAGATCCACGATTTTCTGCCGAATCAGAACGGCTAACATGAGAGACACAAGAGACGGCAGCAGTTTTTTTTTTTATTTATAGGTGGATGATGCTGGGAATCGAACCTAGACCTCCGGCATGACAGTCCTACGCTTTAAACATTACACCACCAGATAATGTCAAGTTTTATTAAAATCCTGAAGTACCCGCATATTGTTAGTAAAAAGGTTATACAAAATTAGTAAAATATCGTAAAATGCTTGTGTGCAAAATTATTTGAAATATGCATTTAGGCCCAGTTGCGAGTTTAAAAGGAAACACGATTTAACTCACCAAATTGAAAGAGTTAACTCCCACTGAATAACTGGACTTTAGAAGTACCTCTTTCCAAATTTTTTTAATAATAACTGAAGATAATATTAAAAAAATGATCCCAAAAAAAACGTAAAAACTATTTTTTCCAAAAACATAAAACGCGTTTTTATTACAATGACTTTGGAAATTACATGCCCAAATTAAATTAAAATCGTTAAAGTTGTTTGCGAGAATATTAAAAAAAAATAATGTAACTTTTGCCTCCAGAGAGCCACGTCCAATGTGCGTCTAAGAATTTATGCGGCTGTGCGTTTATCTCTTCATGGAGGTCATAGTTGACTACAAAATTTAAAATTTGACACAAATGTTGTCACTCTTGTAGGATGCAAAAGATGGTTCATTGGAAAAATTTGTAGACAGTGTTCAACACATACAAAGACATTTTTTTTTCAAGTGTCTTAGGTTTGTTAGGTTTGAAATTCATCATGGTATTAAAATTATATCCCACCTGAAATAAGCTCAGATTTTTTTTTCCTCAAAAAAAAAATTAAGCTATTACTCGCCTGAGATAAAATACAATACTAAAGGTCACATTAACAATAATCTGTATCTGCCATTAACCACATCTAATCCTCTTAGTTGAACTAAAATCCCATTTAACAACCCAGAAAAGTGAAATATTTGGCACGACTGCTCAGTGCACCATTGCCATACTTATTACAGCCGCATAACACCACATGCACAATGATGTAGTGCTTATGTTAAAGTTTATATAGTACCACAAAAAAAATAATATATTACAATAAATAAATTACAATTTGAACATTTAATAAATTTATTTGTGGTTACATTCGATGAATATGCAACAACTTACACAATGCAATATGGTGAGTACCATAACTTAACAAAACCAAAACCGCCACCGCAACAAACATACAATAATTGTCCAACTGCCCGGCTTTTATAGATTGTATGCCCAATGTTTATGTTTCTATGTAGAGCAATTGACTTGGGTTTTGTTGTTTGTAACTCTTTGAGCCAAAATAATTATTACACTGCACTTTTGATTCACAGCTACCGGTGATGGTGCGGCAGCGGCAGCGGCGCGGCGCGGCGGTTGTGATATGGTGGTGAAGTTTGCTGAAGGCTTGCGTAAAACAAATGTTATGTATGGCATACATTTGAATTGTCAACCAACATTTGAGCACGTTAAACCTAAATTATGATTGACCTAACCAATTGCGTTATATTTATCTGTAGCACAAAAATCTATTACCTACAAATGCCAGGAGTTATAGATAAATAGGAAAGGTATAGTCAGAGAGGCATATCGGGATTAAAATGATGTTAACTATGCTGATGGCCTTTGGGAAAAATTAATGGATTTCGAGTGGATTTTCAGTTAGTTCCATGAATCATTTCATTATTTGCCCTTTGGGAAAACAAAACAGTTGAGAGGTAAGAATCGATAGATTGCTTATGATTCTATTTATTGTTTGCCTCTTAAGGGAAATATAAAAGACCTGAGGTAAGAGCATATTTATAAATAAATCCTAAACATTTTAGTTGGAAAAAAGCTCTTGGAACATAAATTAAAGCTGGAAATGCGCTTATAATGTGATGTTCTGTACACTTGAAAGATACATGAGTAATTTATAATGTGCTTTTCTAGATTTGTGATTTATACTTAATAACAAAAACTTAATTTAAAACAAACAAATCGAGGCTACAAACACAAATGGCTTTAAAAAATAAATAAAATAAATTTGGTGGTGAGACAGTTCGTTGAGAACTACGGTCTAGTGGCTTACAACTCTCAAACTTTCCGTTTCCTGAGTGCTAGTTTTCGGCAGGATTGGAGCTACATTTGTCTGCTGAATTCAAAAGGCTAAGGTAAGAAGCACCTATTAGTGAAAAGAGAAACTCTTGGAGGATTGTCAGGTCCTCGCAAGAGGCAGAAGCCGATTTTATGTTTAGGTGGACGAGGAATTTTTAAGGCAATTTATTTTACTTCAAAATTTTATAGCTGAGAGGTCCCTTATCGCCATTTTGTAAAAATGTAAAATCGTTTGAATTTTCAAAGTGGCTAACCGTTTAACCTGGAAGAAAGTCGTCGTTACCATATTTTTGTTTTAAGAAATTGAATACTCTAAAAAAACAGACCTTAACAATTTAATTCAATAAAAGTTTATTTTTCCTGTAATCGTCTTCGAATTTTTTTTTTTGAAGAAAATCAAAATAAAGGACATGAAAATGCTAACTTTAATTAAATACCCTTAAGACTTTCAAACGATGTAATTAAATTTTACTTTAGCAACAAAGTATGATAGTTGTTTAATTCAATTACCTCTCAACTCATAAAATAAACTTACATATAATTACATTGTATGAACCTATGTAAATTGGTTGCACTTAACACAGGTGATGGAATTTATTTCCAACACCTGGCGTGTGTTTGACACGACCAAGGAAATTTGTTGTTTAATGAATATTTACTATAAATTGTAAGGCAGAACTTTGCGTTGTCGTTTGTTTTTTTTTAATTCAGTTAACAATATAAATCATCGGCATATAACTTTTACGATAAGATTTAAATTAATTCACATTGAGGGCAATCATCAATGTTATGGTGCATGTTGATTATATAAACTCTCAATATACGTGAGGCTTTCGTCATTTATACATTGTTCGTGGCTGCGGGATTATAGGTATAGTTAGTTAGGTTCTCTGTAGGTTTGACCTTTCGTGTTATTGGTATATTATTTTAGTTTGTTGCTGTGTTTTGTTGTGTTGTTTTTTTTGATGGCCCTTTTTCATTTAATTTATAATGGAGTATCTTGAAAGGTATTGGCAGGTAATTATTTATTGTTGAATTTGGATGTTTTCAAGGTACATTCTTACACCTTCAGTTGGTGTTGTTTTCGGACACTTCGGATAGGTAATAATAATTTATTGGTTTATTGAATGATGTAAAAGATTGAGTCAATTTTGGTTCTACATATGTAGATAAAAGTCGTTATGTAAAGAGAAAAACTGAGTTTACGTTGCCTTGCAGAAATGATTGATCCCAAAAAAAATGGCACCGAATCAAATTTTATGGGAAAAGTTTGAAGTAAAATTTCATTGAAAAAAATCTCTACAAATTTTCAATACAACCAAAACGTTTTTTTTTTAAGATGTACTTGTAAAGTGCTGTGGAATTGTGGTTGAAGGCCCACAGACACAGTCTGTGTTTTTGTATGTTTGTACGGCAGTTACCCGTTCTGGATGAGATGAAACAAAAAGTCAAATTTCTCCTATAGGGAATCACTTAAAAATGTTCTGTACCAAAATTGAAGTGAATCGATGCACCCGTTTAGGCGCACACATGCCCAAACAAACAGGCTGACGGTCGTTATGATGAAATCCACTTTTTCGCGATCCTTGTAGTGTTTTTTTTTTTATACGAAACCAATACTCTTGCTCTATAGAGGAATTAAAAGATCCCGAAAAAATGGTTATTCATGGCATCTTCCATATAATCTTTTTTTAGTCGTCGCTTTTTTCAAAATCGGTTCAACTTCAATAAAGGGTGTTTTTTTTTAGACGTGTGGTTTTCAATCTGGCAATACTTTTGTCGGAGTTGGTCTTTTTGACAGTTGTCACTTGATTTATGCTCAGTTTGGTTTGCCATTTCATAATTAATAGACTTATGGTCGATTTCATAAAGCCCTTTTAACTGTTTAACAGGCTTTTAAATATTTAAGTGACGTTTGTTCCATACAAAATACGTCATTTAAAAATTTAAAATCCTGTTAAATATTTGTGAAACCGAACATTACTCCTGCACATTTGCACAAATCGTGCAAATTTATTACCAAAATAATGGTTCGGTTCGCGCGACGAATCGCGCGCTGCGTCCACTATTCGGTCGACATAATCGCAAAATCGCATAAATTCGAGCATCCATGGATCGGTTTCGCACCACGTTTACTCTATAGTTGAAACTATACTCTATATAGAAACGCCATAAAGTGCACACCGAAGACGCTATTGCTGCTGTGGATCAGAGTATCGAAGAAGACCCGAATGAGTTCGTCCGCCATCGCGCGCAACAATTGGAGCTGTCGAAAATTTGGCCTCTCAGCTGGAATTTATTCGAGCCAGTCGCGGTGGCCACTTGCCCGAAATCATTTTTAAAACATAATTGCAAACCCTTATCTTTATAATAAAGCTAAATTCTTGGCCATAACATTAAATTATATGCGTTTTATTTCTTCTTGAAAAATTCTTTTTAAAATACCGAGATATCCTCTGCTAAACAAATTATTTTCTTTCAGATTGGCACAGCAACTTCAGCAGCAACTTTGACAACCGCATCACTCTTCACTCATTTTAGAGCAACATCGAAATCGACCTTAAGCCTAAATTCGATGTCGCTGTTCAAATGCTGCCAACTTTTAAGTGAAGTTTTTCAGGTTTATCAGCACTAAAAAAATAATATGTGACAACTTTTATATATGTTTTGATGCTGTCAAAAGCGCTGTTCACATTGGTAATCTATTTCACATGACTTTTGATGTCAAAGTTGCTGTGCCAATCTGTTTCTCCCATAACTAATTTATTTCTTTTAAAATCGGATGAATAACTTCATTACTCATGCTTTATAACGACAAGAGACAAGACATTTATTTAATCGTTTAAAACAGCAAGTATGTGCCACCCAGTCGTGCACTTTATTCTTCCCTCGAATTTTGTTTGCATCCAAAGTAATTTTACTGACTTTAATCCAACTACCTTAAAATTCTCTGAATGGCGATTTATCTACAACCAATCTTCGTTAAATGTTGTAGTATTCAATGTTGAATAATAAAGAACGACCAGAACTTTCACACCTGTAAAATCCTGACAGTCGTTTATTGTTTTGTTACCCCCCCCCCCCCCCCCGGCAAATCTTTAAATAATAACCGAAATTCTCCTCTAGGCTTTATTTTTTAAAGTCTTATATGCTCAAGATTTTAAACAATAAAACCACAGATGAAAACGAAATAAGCCAAATCGCAGCCGTCACAAACGATTCCTCAAAATAATATTTCGCAATTACCTACATACTTTACTTCTCAGATCAGAACTCATTGCACTAAGAACCTTCAATAAGCTTCTACTGATCACTGATGGTCGTGCAACATTTTTATAAAGCTCCTCCAAAGTAGCTTAGAATCTTATTACATTTTGCTCAAATTGACTACCTAGCAACACCAACAAAACTCAAGGTGGCCTTTGTTCGAAGTGATGCAAATTTATTAGGTACATGTTCTGTGTTAAGTCATGTGTGTTCTCTTATCTGGGCTCAGGTAAACGTTTGGTAATAGCGAACAATTAACTAGAACATGCAGTGCTTAGTTAGTGTAATGAATTTTGAAAAAAAAAATATATAGAGGTAGGTAGGTCTCCAATGGACGATCGACAACCTGCATGCAGCTGCACAGCAATAACATGGCTCTCAAGAAGATTTACGACCAAAGTGCATTTATTGTTGTTGAGATTTTTATTTTTTTAATTTTTTTTTTTTTTGTCAAACTTCTGATTCTTTGCACTTATGGAACAAATTGAGATAATTTTATGATTTTATTGATTTAATTGACACTTATTGCATTGACGCAGTGTGCTTTATGGCCTGAGTCTTAAGGTGAAAACAAAAAAAAAAGAAACTAAAACCAGCAGCAGCAACAGCAGCTGTGCTAGGAGTCACCGAATCACAGTGCATCGCACGCCGCCGCCGCCGCGCCGCCATATCGCCAATATGCAGTCATTGCAGTTTCCTGATACGAGGATTAATGGCTTTTGGATTATTGCAGGTAAAAATGCAAATTATTCATTCTGTGTCGTGCTAAATGGTGTACTTTAGTGCGGTATATGCCTTGGACACGACTTTTGGTTGAAGTCACTTTTTTGATTTTTTATTTTATTTCCAGAGCTTTAAATGTCGGGCTATTAAGATCATGGCTTAGCATTGAAGTTAATATTGATGGGGGTTAAGGTGCAGTGGATTTTGGTTAAATTTTGTACGAAAAAAGGAGGATTTATGGAAAATGAGGCATCAAAGGCCAACATCTTGTGATTTATTTATAAGAGTTGGTAATTAATCATTGAAAAGAACAACATCTTTAGAAAAAAAATGTAAAAGAGTGGGATTTTCGTTTTTTTTTTTTTTGAATTGCTGTTTTTATTCAAATTTATTGCTTTGACTTGATGTAGTGCTTTTGAGAGAATTTAGTTACCATAGGCAAATCATTTAGCCAGAAGAAGTAGGCCAAAATTTTAAATATCGTCTTGTAATTCATTTTTATAAATGTGGAATTGCCCGTCACATGTAGTAAGCGTATAACTTTACTTTAACTGACTTAAGTTTGGCTTTTAAGGGACGGATAAATTCTGAACACACACATGCATTCGTCTCATAAAACCGTTTACTACAAAAATCATAGTTTTCATAAATCAAGGCATGTACGTTACACACGTATTGGAATCTTGCTACATCTTGATGTAGTATTGCCGTGCTTCCAGTTATAAAGACCGGAAAGATATCATAAAGCAAAAATATCTTTATTAATAAGAAAAGTTATCAAGCAGACAAGTTCTCTATCCGATAAAAGGTGTTTAAGGAGCGGAAAGTGATTTGTTATTAATATTGCTGTACGTTTTTATCTGTTTTGGTTTTTTCATTGCTTTGATCATACAGTATAGGTATAGAGTAAAAGTGTATTTTTAATTGAATTAAATTGCGTATTCCACAACGTTTTTATACCACTTTCCCTAATATTAGGCAGTTATTTATCTTAGCTCATGCAAAAAATATATTTGTACATTATTTTTTTTTTTATTTATAAATGAAATGAATGATCCGTTTTGGTTTCAGATTTCACCGAGTATGGTGATCTCAGCTTTTTCTCACAATACTTGCACAAGTGTGGGTCCGTGGTGATTCTAATTTACATACTACTGCCGTTTTCGATTGGACGTTCGGAGTTACTCCTTTTTCACTCCTTTTTAATCCAAATTTTCCATTTTCTATAGGAATGGAACAGTTCCGAAATCCAAACGAAAACGACATAATTTGAGACGCCAAACGCAATTTGGATTCATAGATTTTTGAAGTCGTTCGTAGCATCCATATTTTGATCCTTGATTTTTGAAGTCGTCCGTAGGTCATGATGGTTATAATTACTACGTGCGCGGATCCAAAACGGACTTTTTTGCTTGAAGGGCAGAATCATGACATCAACATAACCTTGTTAATAACGCTGTTGCGGTTGCGGTCGAGAATTGAAAATCATACTCCTCTTAAAATTAAATTAATTAATTTATTGTGTTTTGATGTTTTTTTTTTAAGTATGGTCTTTAGCCTAGGTATAGGTTATAGGCATAGAGCTTCGTCAAATCAGTCTGTCAAAAATGAATAAATTCCATTCGATCTTCAAATTAAAATAGCTAGACCCGGAAAAATATAAGTTCATAAGTTGTTCCAAACGTCAAAGTTTAGAACATAAGATTATAACGTTCCTATTATGTGGTATCTCTCAAGGCTTTCTTATCTTATAATCAAAAAAACCTCACTTAATTTTTTTTTTCACAAATATTAATATTCTGAGTGGCGTCTAATGGGAAAATAATTCGTCGGTCATCGCCTCCTTTATCTTCACCTCTTTAATCTTACATTCAAAACCCCCTCAAAGTTGACTCACTATAGTGAAAATATTTTGACTTATAATTCTAACACAAGATGGAACTAATCGCCACAACATCTGCGTTGAATTTATTTCCGGTTCCGATAGAATTATTAATTTTTTTAAATTATAAATTCGGATTGCTAGCAAAACTCTAATGGGATTAATTTATTTAATATAATTGATTTTTAATTAAAAACTAACTTACGAATATTTAATTTGTTGATATGGAAATTGACAACCTCAACCATGAATATTTGGATGGTAATGTAAACAAAGTGAGAACTTATGTTCTTTTAAAAATAAAACCTGCAACACTGATTAAAGCTTCACACTCCAGAGACTGGTTGAGTGGCTGAGATTTAGTTTTCCCCGAATGATACCAAAACACTGTTGGTTGTCACACATAAAATTAGCGCTGTTTCTTGTGTGTAAATGGTACTTGTTCAATATGCGAGTTAACGCTGTGCATTAATTTTATGCAATTTTTCATATTCCAATTGGATTTTTGTATGTTCAAGACGGGCAACGGGTATCCATCGTTGTTATAAGGTGTGCAACAGTTGCAGAGGTGGTTGGACTCGTATAAGTGCTGCTGCTGTGGCGTTATTGCTTGTGTCGCAGTCGGTCGTCATGATCTTTAGGCGCCATCCATATTCACGTATTGGCATTAGGACGGTCGAAAAGTGTGAGTTGTGTGATAAATAGACAGAGATTGCGTTTTATGTCACACTTTGGTTAGAAACAGATTTATATGTGTATATTTATATTTGTTTATTATTTAATTTGTTTTTTGCTTATAAAGTGTCAGTTGAAATCGTTTAATTTAGTTGTTAGTTGCAGAAGAATTTTAATTGGTATAGGATCTCGTTCAATGTCATTTCGAATAAATGGTTAGAATTTTGTAATTATATGTTTGTCTTTTTATTCTATAAATGGAATGCACACATTGCATGACTTGAAATCCAAGATTATTTACATTATGTGTGTTATAAAGGTAGAACCGCACTAGGCGGAACTGCACTTCAGCGACACCGTGCGCACTTTCGCACGAAACTGAACGAAACTTCACGTCGCGACACAGTGGGTCAGATTACCAACTTTGTCGCATAGTGTCGCGTCGTGAAGTGCAGTTGTCGCTTAGTGCGATATAGCTCATACAATTTCCCACAAATAAGTCGTGAAGTTCAGTTCCGCTGAAGTGCAGTTCCGCCGAGTGCGGTCCTAGCTTAAAAGTATAAAAACTTAAACCTTGAATCTAAGGTGAATTTTGGTTTACGTCGCTGGGTCGCATTTCGTAATTACTTATTGGCCGAGTTCAACGCACATCTGAAAATTCAGAATTCTGAATATTCAGATGTGCGTTGAACTCGGCCATTGTTATTACGACTTAAAGACATACAATGGCTTAGAATTTAAGTATTTAATGCTTTTCGTCCCGCCTCCACTGTGGGCATTAACGATGTTCGTATTATAAACGGACACGGGACTAGAGACATGCCAATTTATAACAGTTATAACAGTTTTTCGCCATTAAAAGTGGACGTGCGTTAATGCGCTTCGCGCAACTTGAAAAAAAAAACTCTAGATTCCTGAAGTATGCCCAACGGCGGAGGGTCATGGTCAAAAACACTCTATATGAAGATACCAATCTTTCGTACGTATCACCCTCCAAAACCCATTTGTTTACATTGTTGTTTTTGTAATTTCGTTTTGTGTCCATGAATAGATGTGAATTGCAACAACAATTTAACGGGGTGGGATTGTTCTGTTTTGCCAGAACAACCATTTTGTATGTGCAAATAACGCAGCCATCTTTAAAAAAATTTCAACTCACCAGCTTTTCAACATGAAAATGGCGGATGTTAGGTGGGATATCGGGATGTGTTGAAAAAAACACCAATTTAATGGTGCTAAGTCTGCTATTACACTACGAATTTCACGTGATGAAACTTCTTTTAATTTTTCTTTGAAAATTCATCCTGTAAGTAGTTCGCTGTTACACAATGATTTTTAAATCTTTGGCATTTAACAGAAAAATCTGTAATAAAATAAATAACGTGATAAGTTAGAATTTATACATTGAAATTTCGGTCATCGATAGTTTTCTATTGGTTTCGCATATACATAGCATAAAGGCTGTCCCAAACCAACGTGAAACATTCGCGCGAATATACGACGACTGAATAATGTTCGAAGATTTGCATCGCGCCAGTGTGGGTACTCCCATTAATCTCCATGTAAATAAATTAAGACAGGCGAAAGTTTCGTCGTCTTAAGAGCCTTAATGCAAGTCCGGAGGGATTTGGTTAAAAAGAAATGATATTGGGGACTATCTATCGACGCCATCACAGAAAACAATGGAGTTTCCATAAAAACTATTGATTAGAAGTACATATGCAATTCACGCCGTTAGAACAGTTTACCACCGAAAATTATGTGCTCTTAGCTATGCCTGGAGGGGATTAGTTGTTGTTGCGTTTAACATGTAAATTCCTTAGCCCCAACGCGAAATAGTTTTTTTTCGATCAATTTCCTCTAGGTTTGCAAAAAGGACGAGACTAGAGACATGCCAATTTATAACAGTTATAACAATTTTTGGCCATTAAAAGCGGGCGTACGTTTACTTAAAAAAAACTTTAGGTGCTTGAATTATGCCCACCGGCGGAGGACCCTGGCTCTGCGGGGCCGCATAAACAGTAATTTTATAAACAAAATCTGTTATAATTGGCATGTCTAGTCACTTCCTGCAAAAAAAAACGCCTAAAGTCTTACAACAGTTGCGTTGATTCGCTGATTTCTCATTCGTTTTTTTTTTTGTCATGTTCACAGTCTGTTTCAATAATTCGAGAGCGAAATACAATACCAAACAATCGTAGAAAGAAAACAAATAATGACAAAAGACAATCGAATATACTTAAATTGATTATAAATTTTCACGTCCAATTTGTTTCCACAAACTTTTCCTTATAAGGTTGGGTTAGCACTTGATAACTCGTTGCTCCTTTTATTATACTTTTTGAACATACCCATTGAAACTCGTAAATAACCGACATTTTGGTGGTGAATGTACGCTTACTGCATGTGTGTGCAAATAAAGCGTGGTGGATGTACGCTTACTGCATATGTGTGCGTGTTTCTCCTGAATTTCCCCTATATGAGCTTGTAGGCAAACTCGGATGACAGCCGAGATTGGTATCTTCATATAGAGTGTTTTTGGTCATGGTCCTGCGGGGCCGCATAAACAGAACTTTTAGAAACCAAACTGTTATAATTGGCATGTCTAGAGCAGTGTTGGGGCTATTTTCGGGCCATTTTAATTTTTGTGGGGCCAATTAATTTTTCCCTATTTGATAGAATAATGGAATAAAAGAGTATCTAAGTAATTTATTCCACTTGGTATAACACTAAAAAAAATTAGATATCTTTGAAATTTGTTTTATCAATTCTTGAGGCAGACAAAAATTGCCACAAGCGTGATATTATATTTTTCAGAAATTTTTTCAAGCTTATAAGTGAGTTTATAACTTCATTACTGATTCTATTGAGATTCACGTTCTGCACACGCACTGCTATGAGGAAGATGAACTCAAAATATTAATCGCGAGAGAACAAATGTTTTTCTATACAAAAATTTTCTTGTCTTTAAGACTGGCCCCGAATTAATCTGAATCGAATTGAACCTCTCTCTTAATCTATTTCTTCTATTATATTATGATGATCTTTAGAATATTCAAAGAAATTAGGATTTTTTTAAAGAATCTCATTAAAACATTTAATTGAATTGATATAGTTTTAAAATCATTTATATTTTTTCAATTAATTTTAATAGAATTAGTTACAAACTAAAGTTTATGAATTTTACGATTTTGGGGCTATTTCGTAATGCCCCGGGCACTGGGCCAAAATAAGAATTTTGGGTCCAAATGGCCCGATTGGGCAATTGGTACAACGCGTCTAGAGTCACTTCCATATGTTATATATGATCTTTCAAAAACAATTCCTATCGAAAGCATCGATATTTTGTTTGCTATTGATACCTACTCATACAATCCCTGCGCGCCGATAGTTTAAAACTATTGAAACTATCGAAAATAAAATCACCCCGATAAATTAATCCGTCGGATCATCTCTGCTGCCATCCCTGTGTATCAAAAAGACTGCAATCCACAATCGGCATTAATGTGTTCCACTTTTTCTATAAATAATAATAAAGTTTTGGAGAAAGATGTTTTTTCATCGCTTGTCCCAAATAATGTTGGATTTACATTGATCTTCTTCGAGTTCAGCAAAAAACAGGGATGTAAGATATAAAAGTTAAATTTGTTGAATAGAGAGAGAAGACCAAAATGCAGAGTTCTTCATAGACAAAGATTATAGGAAGTGCCATAATGCAAATACGAAGACGAACATGTTCATCTTCATAATGGTACTCTTTATGATGGATTTACATGGATCTCCGTCTGCAAATTTGAAGAAAAGTAGAGGGGGATGGGTTTATGCCAAAATAAGAATATTCTCTTTGTCCCCTTTCACACGAGGAAACTGAGTTGCCAGCAACAATCAGTTTGTTGGTGAGAAGGGCAAGAAGTAAGAGGGGAAAATGAAATCTCCCCGGTCAACGATTCGAGGAGATTTTTTTGACATTCCTCTTCGCACACACAGTAGAGTGTGTTCAACCAAGCTATTTTAAAAGGAAAATACAGAAAGTTTCCACGATTTTGTTTCTTCGTGTGAAAGGTACAGGAGATTTTTAAGGAAATTAAAAGAAAACGTCAAAAAAATCTCCAGCAACTTGGTTCCTCGTGTGAAAGGGGACTTTCATTTACCCTGAGCTGATATTCACCACAGTAATTTATCTGACCACGATCATAATTATAACAGGAAGTTCATCTAGACGCCCGGGTGAAAAAAAAAACAAATTTCGACTTGTTTGACCAATGTCAAATTTATTCACAGTACACAAATCTAAGGTAATATATTGCGCAGGTTGTCAGTCAGAAATTAAACATGGCGGCTCGAGTGTCTACGAAAACTGCACATGGCATTACTAGAAACAACAACAAATATAAGCATTTTGACAAGTAAAGTGACACTGGATCCGCCATTTTCACAGATGCGCAGAACTGAACAAAAATTTAAACGCTAATGATATTACCTTTAATATATGTACCTTGAAATTTATTACTGAAAAAAAAAACCATTAAAGAAATCACACATTCGCTATTCACCTATTACATGTTGTCTTCCGAGTAGAAAAGATATGGTCTCAACCATCTACTTCACAATATCTCTGTGTTAACAAAACGACAAGAACAGCAACAACCACAACCAACAATACAAAACAAAACATAAACACGATACGCAGCCAACAACATATATTGCATTTTGGTAAAGAAGAAAGTAATTATTTATTCTCTATTATTCATTTATTATCAATCAAATAATAATAAATATTTTTCTTTTCCTTTGCAGTAAAAGTAATGCCAGACTTTTAGAGGAAATCTCTCGCGCAGAATTTTTTTTCTTCTTCCCTAGTTCACTGCCGCCTCATTAGCCGCCGGCGCCCGTAACACGGAGTTAAATAAGTTTTTTTAATAATCACGCCAGTTATAGAACGTAGGCACAGATTTCTTTGAATACATTTGTGAACTTGCCCATTCAAAACCTGCCTGAATGGCACAGATTAGCCATATGAAGATGAGAATGTTTCGTACGTTTCACCCTCCAAAACCCATTTGTTTATATTGTTGTATTTGTAATTTTTTCCCGCGTCGATGAAAAAATGTGAATTGCAACAACAGTTTAACCAGGTGTGTGAAGATCCCTACTGTCTATGGGTAAGATTTTTATACACACATTTTCATTTTTTATCTGATAACTGCCAGTTCAAGCTTGGTGGCAAATTAAAATGGCTGCCGGGGATTCTCATCTTCATGTGGCTAATCTGTGCTGAATGGTTTATAAAAATTTACATTTCAATCAGCGGAAGTGCTTTGTAAGCCATATTGAATTTAGACCTCAACGGCTCGTGGCAAAAAGCAGCAAAAATAATAAAAAGTTCAGATTAAATTGTTACAATTGCGAAAATATTATTATTTAAAAAAAATGTGGTTACATTGCAACAAGTGCGGTGTTTGTAAATCAGAAAACAACACAGTGAAGTTTTTTGTAGGAGTATGCTGTCATGTGCTTTGCGAAGATTGCAATCGTTCCGGAACATGTGCCATCCACAAGCGTCCGTTCAATGGCACCGAAGTAAAAAATTCAATGCCACAAAAAATGCGGATGTACTTCGAAGATCCCAATTTACTCCTTACACATTATCAAAAATGCATACGATTTCAATGTGAGCAACGTACTTTATATGAATTGCAGGAGTGGAAAAACGCTTACACTGAGAATATTCGAAAATGTGAAGAACAAATATCTGTGCTGGAAAAATATAAGGCATTCGAGAATAACGAAAACGAGAAAAGAAAGAATAACATCAACAAAATCAAAGCCTATATTATGAACTTTCAGCAGAACCATCAGGCAGAAGAATACGCCGAATCTCATTCAATAAACACAACTGCAACATCATCGAGCTTATCAGCACAGGGTTTAAACGCTTCAAATGAACTCGGAGAGTCGGGTGGTAGGCATATTTGTATTAGTTTCTTACCTTTGAAATTGTTATTTATTGTTGTTTTTTTTGTTTAATAGTTGACATGGACTTTGATTACCTCAACAACAGCAATTAAGTGAGAATCTATGACACAAAGGGGTTGAATACCTGCATACGATACAAAAAATAATGCTTTCTGTTAATTAATTTCTTATTTATGACTTGAAGATTAAATTTAATTTCTAAAAATGTTTATTTTGTTTGTTTTTAATTGTTGTAGGTAAAACACGGATATAAACAAAAACTGAAAATTTATATAAATATGTACATATGTAGAATCAAACACAAGAACCTTAGAGGATATATAATAGCCGTGTTTTTTTTTTGCAAGTCCATATGGATTTGTCGAAAAAAACGACATCGGGACTAATAGTTTTACACGTAAATACAACAACAACTTAAATCCATATGGACTTAGCTAAGTCCAGATAATTATCGGGACTTACGTACTGTAAGTAAGAAGTTCCTAAGTCCCGATGTCGTTTTTTTCGACAAATCCATATGGACTTGCAAAAAAACACACCTAATATGGAGTGCTCGTTTCTATCCCTAATGCATTATGAAGTGCTTGAAACCTTGATAGAGGGCACTGTTTCAGTAAAGGTAAATTCCTACAGCTGCTATCAATTGTAAGGCATAATTTGCTTATTTTCTCTCAAAATTTTCCTCTTTTGAAGTAATTCTTGAATTGTTGTGTCTTTATTGTTTTAAAGCCTTAACTTCATAAGCCAAAAAAGTGAAAAAATACAAAAGTGAAAATTTTCATAGTCATTTTGGAACAGTTTTTCTGACTGGAAAACTTATAAAAATGATGCAGAAAGATTAAATTTTGGTTAAAAAAAAATTTGTGTATTCTTTTTCACAAATCAACTGGGCCCGTATTACGAATTAAGGCTCTCCCAAACCAACGCGAAACATTCGGCGCGACAACGAAACTTCCGCCTGTCTTAATTTATTTAGATGGAAATTAATGGGAGCACCCACACTGGCGCGATGCGAATCTTGGAACATTATT
This sequence comes from Leucozona laternaria, assembly GCA_932273885.2. Classification (NCBI taxonomy): domain Eukaryota; kingdom Metazoa; phylum Arthropoda; class Insecta; order Diptera; family Syrphidae; genus Leucozona; species Leucozona laternaria. The sequence goes on from OW026366.1 coordinate 6,747,886, forward strand.
CAGTCGTCGCATATTCGCGCGAATGTTTCGCGTTGGTTTGGGACAGCCTTTACGATTATCGTTCAAAATCCGTCGTTATCGTTATTTTCCGATTACGATTTACGATAGTCGTTTTTTTAAAAACGATACTCGTTTTCGTTTACGACTGCTTTTTGCGGTCGTTTTTTCTACTTTTGGATCGTGACTTTAGGTAGTTGTCACTTTATTTATATGTTTGCTTGGTTCTGCTGTTTTTTTTTTATTTTATCGGAATTATTTTCAGACATCCATTCTCGTAAATCATAATCGGTTTATGTCATGACTATCGTTTTCTTGTGTATTGTTAAAAAAAAAATATATATACGTTTACTTTTGTACAAAAGTACTTTTTGGTTTATGTAGTTAAGCCTTAAAGATATTGAAATGTTCTTTTTTCGTTTTTTTCTCCAATTTACAGTTTTTTTTCTTTTGTCGCTGTCTCGTCAATACATCACACAAAAATTCTACACCGAAAACTTCAGTTGATTCTCGGAAAACAGTACTTTTGAACTCACTGAAACTTGAATAGCGACCCCTATGAAAGCTTCACATTGGGAACTTAGTGGATATATAGTATGTAGTGCTTGTTTGTATTCGAATGCGAACCTTTCATAGGGGTCGCTGTTCAAGTTTTGGTCACTGAGTTTTCTGCACATTGGAGAAAAAAACTAAAAAAGAAGATATTGAAATCTTTAAAATAATAAACATTCTATTCTGCTAAACGTTTGGTTCTGGTTTGGGAGAGCCTTAAATGTCAGAGAGTATTTTTAGGACACTATGTAGACAACGGCTAGCAAGACAATTATTGAGTAGTTTTGTTTATCTCTTTTCCTCAAATATAAATTCTGGCACTCAAAAAGTTTGTTTCGGTGGATTACTTGGCAAATAGATAAATTCTTAAAGTATTGATCAGTGCCTACGTTCTATAACTCTCGCATCGTTAAAATCAGTCGAGAAACGATGAAAATTGAAACAAATCGAATGAGTTTTCTTCTATTTTTCAACGTATAAATAAACTGACTAATTGAAATTAAAAAGCAGTGAAATTTTTCTAAAAACTAAGGGAAAACTTCAAAACGAATAAACAACGTTGTTGTTGTTCACGATTACAAAATTCCGTACAATTGCTCTGAAGTATGAACTAAAAATACTTCAATTATAGTTTTTACAAATTTCTTTTCTGCAGCAATTATTTTTTTTTTTAGCAATTTTCTCTTTTGATATTTTTTTATAATTCTAAATCCAAAAACGTTTATGACAAATGCAAAGAAATTGATGTTGACTCAACTTTATATTATCGAAAAAAGAACTCTTCCCAAACTGCCGAACAAAACATCCGCTGTACATATATATATTTTAATGCTTCTCAAACTGTAAATGTCAATTTATATTTTGACATATTTCTGCTTTGCTTAGCTGTCAAAAAGTTGTTGATTGTATTACTGTTAACTTGGAAATGATAATTATTAAATTAATTTAATTTATCCTATTTATTTTACATAAATTTACAAATATAATAAAATGGAAATCGCTGATACATTCTACAGCAAAGATGAATACGTTCAAACGGTGAGTTTTCCTCGATTTTTGGACGAAAAAAAATTGATGAGGTCATCATCATTATTCTTAATTTTTTTCATTTTACCAGGCATCCGGCAACAAAGTCAGCCGTCAGACTGTCCTCTGCGGCTCCCAGAACATAGTTCTCAATGGTAAAGTGATTGTCCAGAGTGGCGCAATTATTCGTGGTGATTTGGCCAACGTCAGAACCGGACGTTACTGTGTCATAAGCAAAAACGCAGTAATACGCCCCCCGTACAAGCAATTCAGCAAAGGGTAAGCTCTATTTTGTGTTCCGTTACAGACATCATTAAAAGTTGACCTCGATTTTCGTTCCAGAATCGCCTTCTTCCCAATGCACATCGGGGACCATGTGTATATTGGAGAAGGGGCTGTCGTCTCGGCCGCCGTAATTGGTTCGTTCGTTTATATTGGAAAAAATGCTGTGATTGTGAGTTTGGTGGACAATGATTTTAACACCACGGAGATAAAAAACAATGTTGTTTTTGTTTTTTTAGGGACGCCGGTGTGTTCTTAAAGACTGTTGCATCATCGAAGACAATGCTATTCTTCCTCCAGAAACCACGGTCGCCAGTTACATGCGATTTACTGCAAATGGAACGATAGAAGGCGGACAGGGAAATCCCAATTTTGTTCCAGCCGCAATGCAAGATCAGATGGTGGATTATACTAAGTCGTTCTACGAACATTTCGTTATGGCTCAACCTGCTTGAAAAAGTAAGCATCTGGTAGAAGAGAAGAAAATGTATTTATTATATTTGTATAATTTTTGGTTTAAGAATTAAGTAAAGGCATTTGCGGTAGTAAATTTGAAAAACCTTTCCCAAATGAGGATGTTTTTACAAAAAAAAAAAAAAAAAAAAAATAAGCCCACAAAAAAATTTGAAATCTCATTTAGTTCTTAAACAGTTTTTAAAATTATATCAGGTAAGTAACACACAAATTTCCCATACACAGAAAAAGCCGATGTCTGCCGTTTATCGAGAGCCCTACCAGCATATAACAGCGCGAGTATGTTGGCGATTTCTGCCCCTCGAATGAGACCACTCCCGTGTCCCGCTACGACCCCAACCACGCATTTACAAAAAGCTGGTATGTATATTGAAAATTTCATTTTTATTTAATTCATTTTTAACTGCGTTTTAGTCTTAAGTGTGTAGTTTTGCAACCATTTAAAAGACCTTAATCTAGCAAGATCCACCTTTTTTCGAAATTTATTTTAGGTTTACACCCCTTTAAGCCTAGTACGCTGCTGATGCGAAACGAAAAATCCCATACAAAAATAACACAACGAAATCATAAACGAAAAATTTCGTCTTCCTTTTCGTTTTGCAGTACGCTGTTCGATGAGCGAAATTGATAATTGTAGCAGATTATTTGGAGAGGTCTCCGCTCTTTTTTCGCACTCAATTAATTGCCCGGACCATTAATTGTGTGCGGAAAAGTGACATTTGAGGATTTTTTGTGTTTGTATTTGTTGTATCTTTCATTACAGCATGGCTTTCTGTGATTTTTTTGCGTTTGTGTTAGTTTTTTTGTTTGTCATTTTTTCGCTGTGGTTTTCGTAAGCATTTCGCTGTCGTGTTGGAGACCACCGAAAAATTTCGTTTCGCATCAGCAGCGTACTAGGCTTTAAGCATGAATTTTTTTGTCACTCCCATTAACGTAGTATACACAAATATAGCTTGACATATACACCCCTATTCTGCTTACGATTCGATTGAAAATTTCCATTCGCGTGAATATTTCATTCAATTTTACTCAAATTATTTGTTTAAATCTTCTATCACTCGAGTGCAAATTTTAACCGTTACTTGTTTTTTTAAAATTCTTTAGAGAATCTCACTGTCTCAGTTATATTTTTTTTTTTTTTGCAATTTATACGCATTATGGAACAATTATATACTTCCCGCGGATAGCAGAATACAAATGTTCACGCGAACGTTAAGCAGAATAGGGGTGATAAACTTCAAGATACGACCATTAGTAGTCAAATTTTTGGTTTAGGTAGTGCATTTCTGAAATATGTTTAAATTTCAATTCTCTAGGTCATCGAGAAGGTTAGTTTAATTTCAAAAGTGAGTTCAACTCTGTTCAACAAAAATTACCACTAAATGGCTTATATGGAGGAGCTTTTGTTTCACAACTGTGCCATTACCAAGGCACTGAACAAAAAGCGACTAAAAAAAACACCAAACAATTGACTTAGCTGCAGGATTTGTTGTTGTTATCCTTCGCAAAATTTCATGCTCTCTACCATGACAAGAGCAGAATCGCAGAATGGTCGTGAGCTTACGCGATTAATAAAGTGCATTTCATCTAACTGTTAGGATTAGAAACTTGTAAACTTGTGTTAAAAGCTGTAAGTCACTATACCTCGTAGTGGAAAATTTCATAGACGATTTTAAGATTTGGCCCAGTTTGTGGGCTAGAGAAGTGCTGAGTGACGACTCTCCTAAGGTACAAACAAAATATACAAACTTGACTCATGAATTTGTTGTTGTTTAATAATTGTGCAAAATGCTGAAATTTGTGGGCTTTGAAACACCTCAAAAACACATAGACTTACCAGTTCCCAATCTTAACAAAATGTCATCCATTCGGAACGGATTAAGAGTATTTTTTTGTGGATTCGTAACAAGTTTCTTAATATTATGCAGTTCTTGATAGGAATGGAATAGATAATCATTCTTATTTTATGTTCCTTTTTTCTCTTTTTCCTCTACTGCTAAAAGTCAAACATATCAGTAAAAGTCTTAAATACTTTATTTTCACTCAAGCATCATCGTCTAAATCCTTTGAAAAACAAAAGCAAGAGTTGGAGTAACATAATTGGAGATGATGGCGTAGAAATTTATACTTTGTTGTCATTAAACAGTGACAGAAGTACTTTTTCTGGACAAGTTCCTTCACCTAAAGGGGAATTTGGAGGATGTTTTTCGATAAGTCATTCCGATATTTGATGTGACTTTTTTTCAATAAAAAACTATTTGCCGGGTTTCAGTATGTAGCAATTAAGGAGTTTCCTTTAAATAAGCAAACTCTATTTCAACGCACATAGCTGTGATGCATTGTAAATGATCACCATCACAAGCTTTTTTGTTTGTTCCCTATCTTCTCGTATTTAGAAATCAAATCACCAAAAGTATACACTGATTTCGGATAAAATTCTTTTAGGTTTTATATCTCTTTATTCCTAATTTTAATTAAGATTACACAAATACACAATTGTATACTGATTTAATTCTTCCATTGCTTCTTCTCGTAATCCCATTTGGAGGAGATACCAGTGACTGGGTTCATTTCTAAGTCGAGCATGCGCTTCAACTGGGCCTTTTGGTGTTCCTCATCGAATGTGACTGGTAGTTCATCGTAGACTATTGGAAGACAAAAATGTTATTTTGAGATCTAACAACTTAATAACCTAAAAATCTTACCAAACAAGTTCATCATGATGCATACCCATACAGCAACAGAAACAGCCATCATGGCGAAACCAAGGTGCATTTTCCACTCGCCAGTGCCGGCTTTTAACTCAGCAAAAGTCTGGCAGAAGGAAGCCCGGTAAAGGGCACGCTTCTCCTCAATGGATAGCTTTTTCCAATCTTGCTGTTCCTTGGCACGCAGAGCAAGGATCTCGTTGTTTGGCTCCCTGAAGCGGATGGCTGGCATTGGGTAGTCGACACGGTCACGGTAGTTGGCGGAACCGTTCCAGCCGTAGCCGACAATCTCGCGTTTGCCGATTTTGTCCAGGGTGTGGATGGAGGCGACACTACCGACTTGGGCGTTCTTTGGGAGGGCAGCAGCGGCCTGTCGCATGGCAGCGAGAGTAATCAATCGGAGTGACATGTTTCTTCTTTGTGTTTTGTGGGTTCAATAGGAATTTGGTTAGAAGCTGGAATGAGAGAGAAAATTTTACTTAGCAATTTTATCAGTTAATAAGAGTTTTGAGAAGGTGCGGAGGGCATGGCGACGTCATGTTCTCGACTTATTACATAACCAACAAATAATTTTTTTTTTATAATTCATTTGCTCCTTAACAAGTTGCTTTATAATTTGGATATTATTTGAAGGATTTTCAAGGATTGGATTACATAAGATATGAATTTCACAACAAATCATGGAACTCATAACAGTTTGTCTGCCAATGAGCTTTTTATGACAATTTCACGAGTTCTTTTTTTTTCAATTTGAGGTTTTGTCCTCGAGTTACACAATGCAGATAAGCGATTTCCTTGTGCACTTTGAATAATTTTTAATATTTACAATTATTTATTGTGTTTCAAGTTAATTTTTAAAATAAACTTTGTTTATGTAACTCTATGATTATTTGGAGAAAAATGAAAAATCGAAGACACAAAAACCCACCTTCGTCGCTTTTGCAGCTGTGAAACGAAAACGAACGATGAAGAAAAAGTTCTTTGGAACTGCAAGAATTTAATGTATGACAGAAAAAGTGACGTTTAAAATTCGCCCTTGTTGAATGGGAAATGGCAATGCCATAACTTAGTATAATAATCAAAAACTAGGTGGCGCTATTAATAATTTAAAAATATGTTGTCGTTTTACAATTAACGACCGGAAGCGTTTGAAATAAAAACGAAAATACTTCTGAATCCTTTGCATTGAAACAAAAATATACTCGTCAGATTATTCCGATATGAGAATTCCAATTCTCCAATCTAATCAAGAAGCACAATACCGCCCAATTGTTCATCCTAGTTTTGATGTTATACCCCATTCACCAAGTTTCAGTTTTTAGAAGAGTGAAGGCTAACTGCATTCAACACTTTTTTTCAAAAAGTATCAGAAAGTGGAAAAGTTTTGAATTTGATTTTGTCGTTAGTCACTTGTTTTTTTTTTGTTCTCTTTGTGTTTTTTAAACCTCGAGTTTTGACATTTCTAATGGATTCCACTCGACGATTTTTACATTGGACTCTCCTCCGATTTTTTGACGTGAATCCAAATTGTCGTTAAAACAAAAGTCGTTAAAACAAAACAAAAATCTGTGCTCGTTTAATAAGAAATTTGTCACTTACAAAATCTAAATCTTATTTTGTTGGATTTAAGTGCCGAAAGCCGTTTTTATTATCAGAGATGATCCATATAGATCATCAAAATACATGCATTACAACAACAAATCGAGATCCTGCTCTCTATCGGGATAACGTTTCATGAACCAAAAGTTTAGTTTTTGCTATTGCTTCTCAGTGCAAACGGTTAGGAATTGTGAACTGTATAGTGTAAAGAAAAAAGAAAACCAATAAATGAAAAATAAATAAACGTAAGGAAAAAAGAGAAAGGTATACCACACAGATGTCACTAAGATCCGTATTGTTTTATTTTCATGAGATGATCTATATGGATCATCGGCGATAATAAAATACGGCTAAAGATAAATCACAGACAGAGAAAACAGATGTCACAAAAGAAAACGTCAAACAAAAATCCACTAGTTTTAAACTGCCTTTTCTAGCCATCTCTTTCTCACCATGAAGTAGGAATGAGCATGAGAATGGATTCGATTAGTGTATGTTCGTAAGGCAGGCCATACACTATCCATATGGTTTGGAGCTAATTTGGCTCGTGGATTTCTGAATAGCTGGAAAACTTTAAATTCGAGTTGCTCGGCTGAGTTCAATCACACGACGCATTTGGGTCTGCTGAGCTTTTTGCACGTCATTACTACCGAATTCGGTTCAAATTTGGTTGAAATTACCTCCAATATAATATTATATGCTATTTTCTTCACTCATGCCTGATTCACAATGCGACGAGGAAGCAGGACGTGAACGTGACGAGAACCGCTGGCATTTTTTTCTAGTTACAAAATCGTCGCCCAATTCAGAATGCAGCGAGCATTTTACGACAAAAATTCATTTTTGTAAAAAAAAAAAATCAAAAAAATATAAACAAAATAACTTAAAAAACAATAGATTTATAAATAACTTTATTCAATTGATTACATCTTTTGTGAAAAATCTGTAAATTACTTAGCAAACATGAAAATCGTCGTCACGTCGCGTCTTTTTTTCAATTTTTCGATTTCTTGGCCTGACGTGACGACGAGAAACGCCGCATTGTTTATATCCAGGTATGCTTTCATTGTTTGAAATTGGTTTGACAACTACAACCAGTTCTCGTCACGCTCTCGTCTCGTTTCCTCGCCGCATTGTGAATCAGGCTTCAATTCTATTTTCCAAAAAAATAATGGTTACCACCTTTTAGAATTAAAGATTTTTAAAAAATCCTCTAAAAACTATTCAAAAATGAATAACACCTAGCTATTCATACCTTCACCCACTCTATCAATCATAGGGCCCATACACCACACATGCCTGCATGCGCAATACAGTGATTGCGCATGCAAACTGCGAGTGTATGGTGTTGAATGTGTGGTTGTGCATGCGGCATGAGTGATTTCAAATTTTTTTTGATATTTTCTTGTTTGTGCATGCAAGCATGTGTGGTGTGTGTGCTAAATTTGCTCATTCAAGCTTGACCTATTAAGAAATTGCCTACTCAGCGATGAAAACACGACTTAATATTGGACAGTTTGCATGAGTAGTGTATAGTTGAAGCGTGACTGTGCATTCTTGTATTTGCGCATGCAGGCATGTATGGGCCCTATAAGTTTCAAGTTAGGTACTTAAAACAAAAACACCACCGTCACCAAGGCTACCATTTCTTCATAACATTCGTACTTCCGATTCTTAAGAGAATTCAATTTTGAATTGCATCTAAAGAGATTTTCCTCACTCTCGCTCTTTATATTGTCGAATGCAACGATAAGCAACATGTTTTCGTAGTTAATATTGGCTTTAACAGCTTTAATTGTTGGTTTCCTGTCATTTGTATTGGACACACTAGACATTCAAACCATTCTAAAAATCTTATCCACATAGGTATATGGATATTCTTGTCCGATCCTCCGCGCATATAGAACTCTTCCCGTCACCACGCGCAAAAAGACGCTTTCAGCGATGCAATCCTTCATTGGCTCAAATCAAAACGTATGCGACTTATCCATCTATCCATCCATCAGTTGGAATGATTTCTCGTTCACTACATCGCGCGCCGTTAAGTTAAACTGTGACTCCAGATCTTCGCGCATTGGAAAGGAACTCGTTCTTGCCGCATATGCCAAATATTAATATGCCAGTATGGTACCACTTAGCCTTCTCCATTCGTATAATAAACCAGCCTTCTGCATATTGGCAACCGCAGAAGCACTCTTTTGTGCTCTGTGTTGGCTGCTGCAACTGCAACTGCCTTTTGAAGTGATTAAGTGGCTCCGTGCACGCATCTCTTATATGCGATATAACCAAGAGGAAGAATGTCATCGCGTTTCTGGAAATACGCGTCTTCGCCTTTGTTGTTGTCTTTTTTATTTGGCCATTTGAACTGGTCAACCTTGTGAGGGTATACCTATAGCTAACTAAGGAACAGGAACACACACAATAGATTGGTTTTTAGATGGTTAAACCACCTTGGTGGAAGATAAAGATCTCGATCTTTTTGATGAGATGCTGCCACCACTACGATGGTGCAGTAGTATAGTAGCGTGTTTGTTTGGATGTGGAGTAAAGAATGGATGGCCGATGAAGTGGATTGATGACTATCTGTTGATTTGTGGAGCTGATATAGGATATATTCCTAACAAGCTTGTCATACACAGATGTCAGTTGAAAATGATGACTTTTTCGCAAAACGAATTATGATTTAGAGATGTAGGTTTTCAAATAAACACAAGAGGACAGCTGCACCCATTGGAGAAATTGGAAAGCTTTTTGTATAATATATTGATAAATATAATTATTTTCCTCATTTCTTTATTGGTTATTTGTTTTTATAATCACAACTGATACAGAGTTCAACTAATGAAATAAGTAAAAAGTTTTTTGAACTAAACTTCGTTCAATTCAATACAACTGTAATAAAGTGCCAACTTCATTTTGTTAAATTTCACCTCCTTTCTTTATCATCGTTTAATTCATCTTTAATTAACTTACCGTTAGTTTATTAAAGAAAAGTGCGATATATTTTTATGTAAATAGCATAATTAATTATAATTAAAATTTCAAATATATTAAATATAGAAATAGAGCACATATTCTTTAAAGAGACAAACCTCCTTTCATTTTCGCGTTGTAATTTCGCATCTATCAGTTTCCACAAAATAATGGCTGTCACTTTTGAATTTAACAGATGTTCGGAAATTTCACATTGGGTCACTTCAAATTATGTCAATCGGGTTCAACGCGCATACCTGAATTTTCAGAATTCTGAATTGCTTCTGATTGGCCAGGTGTTATACAAAGTCAGATGACATCAGAAGCTCCAAAAATTGAAAATTCTGAAAATTCAGATACGCGTTGAACGCGCCCAATTTATTTTCTGTCAGTTTTGTTGAATTTTAATTCGTTGAATTTTTAACCTAATGGCGAATTCCTTTCAACAAAGAAATCGAATTTTTTCTAAGCAGAATCAAATTTTTTCTGAGTAGAATCGATTTTTTTCTCTCAATTGAAAGGAATTCGTATTTCGTAAAAGAATCGATTTTTTTTGTGTGATTGTGTTTGTGTTACTTGACAGCTGCAATCGACGCAAAACGTGAAGAAATTTTTCACAAAACTATTAGGCTGGGAGAAAAATGTTTTACCAATAGAATTGAATGAATAACTATAATAATTTTATTTAAATAACAAAAGAAATTAGCCAGCTTATACGGGGGTAATTTTTTGGTGCATTTTATTTGTTTGAACTTCTACTTGCACATATATTTTTAAAGAAAATTGTTATTAAAAAGTTTTCACTTGCACTGAAAGTTTATATCACTTCTTTCACTCGCAAAAGCGAGTTTGTTTGATAATGAATAACGCACAATAAATAATTTTTATAGCTATATCGTTGAATATTTTGTTAAATTATGTAGAATTCATTGCAATTTTTGTTAAATTATGTAGAATTCGTTGCAACCAAAAAATAAACAACTCATCTTCCAAAAATTCCGCGACTTTCAATTTGACGTATTAGAAATGTCAAGTCTTCATAGTGTGTGTGCAAATTAGTGTGCAATCTTGCTAGAAACGCAAGATTTGTATTCTGAACAAAATCGATTCTTTTGTTGAAAGGAATTCGGCATAATATTGCTCTCTTCCGCAGCTCCATTGTAATCACTTTAACGAGCTTGTGTTCATTTTATTTTTGGCAGGGTGTCTTTTCGTCATTCGACTGTGTTCAGCTTTCAGGAGTCAATCGCCCACGGTAAACAGATACAAGGTATTCTCATTACATACACCCAAGTCGCCATCTTGGCATTTTTATGACGTCACAATCATCTTTGAGAATTGTTTTCTTTTTTAAATGAGGACTATAATTTAGAATTTATCATTTAAAAAAATAAGTTTTAAGTGATTAGAACTGTGAAAATAAAAAAAAAAATAAATAAAAACAATCTAATGAAATGGAATTATCTTTTTGCTCTCCGAACAAAACCAGATGATTCTGACGTCATATACACCTAATGAGCATATCTTGTTTATGGTTATCGTGTCAATCGCCCTTCTGTCAAAATTTTTACACTTTTGAGTGGGTAATTCAACGCAAGGGCCAGTAATTCAAACGTAGTTCAGCCTTTGTTGAAGATTTCAACTCAACTTATTCATCGGATTAGCTGAGGTTTAACGAGGGTTCAAGCATGTAATTCGTTATTCAGCACTAACTATCACGAATTCAATCGTAATCGGAATTTTTCCGAATCCCGAAAATGAAATATCATCAAATCCGTTCGTGATGGCAATTTGTGTGGGATACGATGGATTCTGTGATGTTTTTTTTTTCGAGATTCGTAATACGTTTCCGATTACGATGGAACTCGTAATAGGGCATATTTGAATCTTTAACCACCGTTAAACTTCAGTTAAACAGTCAAAAACGATGAACTATGGTTTAAATATTAAATATAAGTCATTTCATTTTGTCTTGTCACCTGTAAAAATAAAAAAAAAATAGATTCAAGCAAATTTATCGTTGCATTATTTACTGGTTCTTCTATTTAATTGATTAAACGCACAGCAAATTAATTCCCTATATCACAATCATGATGCTTGCCACTATCGAAAACCATAAGCCTAAAGATGCTTGTATCTTTCTTGATTGCAATCTAACGATATCAATATCGGCGTTTCAGTGGCAGTATCTACCAGTGCAGTGCCACAAAAGCTAGTCACTGTCATGTTGGATTAATATTCATAAAATTGAACTACTCTCCGATAGAGTTAGCAATTTCAATCAAAGTTTGGCATGTTGGATTTATAGCAGCAGAAATCAAAAGATGTACAATAGCTAGACCAGACCAGACCAGGCCAATGAGCGACTAGCCCACAAACATGTCGTCGACTTCCTTGATGTGCTTAATAAAGAGACTCTCTTTCTCTTCAAATGACTGCTGTTTTATCTATGACAGGTTATTAATCGTATAATTGGCGGGGGCAGAGAGAAAGTGGGAACATAACGAAGTAGAAGTAGAAGCCCAAGCCTGATGTCAAACAAGAACAAAATTACTTGCACGCCATGCGCACTTATACACACTATATCCAAGTCAGGCCAAGCCTTATTGTCTGCTTCCACTGGCTACATCAATTTTTTTAAGATAAAAATAATTTATTCCGATCATGTTCGTTTGATTTGTTCATTTTTGTTCGGAACGCTAACTGTTGGTCTTTGTCTATGTAATTTCTTATTGGTAAAATACGTCTTCTTTGGTGACTTTGATTTATATTTTTTTTTTGAAAAAGGAGTGCGGATTTATTAGAGGTTCTAGCTTTAAATGGGGGTATTTGATGGTCATGTTTTGGTTCTTCATCGAAATAAGGTTGTTTCGTTTTATTTTTTTAAAGAAAACTGAAGATCCGAAAAAGCTTTCCAGTGGGATTGTACTTCAGAAGTGAAATTTCTGGAAAAAAAAAATGTAGGTATAGGTATCTAAAGGACTATATCTATACGAATCTATATATGTATCCTTAAGGATTAGGTAATATCAACAACCTGCACCTTGTTCGCTCTTGCTGAAGCTAGATATTTCCGGTCGTATTTATAATCATTAGCCGTGTTTTGTTATCTACGGATCTAGATCAGGATCATCCCATAAACGATACGGATCTAAGTGACAACTGTGTTGTATACCTATCTCTATTTTCCTGACGTTTGTTTATTTTTCATGTAATTTTTGTCTTTTTTCTTTAGACTACATTTAACACTACCTTACCATGAGAAGCCGCATCTACCCGCAAGAGTGGGAACTAATTTTCCGATCTTTAAAACAGATCCAAATAGAGAGCAGGATCCCAAGTTGTTGTTGTAACGGGTGATTTTTAAGCTGGTTTGGTTTTGGCAACACTGGTTTTGACAGCTGACGTGTGTTTAGTACCTTGTGTCACTGTCAAACAGCTTCAGTTTGGTTTGCAATTTAACCATGGATCGTCTTACAAATGAACAACGCTTGCAAATTATTGAATTTTACTATCAAAATTCGTGCTCGGTTGGAAATGTTCATCGCGCGCTGCTTGTGTTCAGCGATGAGGCTCATTTTTGGTTGAATGGGTACGTAAATAAGCAAAATTGCCGCATTTGGAGTGAAGATCAGCCAGAAGCATTGCAACAGCTACCAATGCATCCCGAAAAAGCCACTGTGTGGTGCGGTTTATGGGCCGGCGGCATTATTGGGCCTATTTTTTCAAAGATGATGCGAATCGCAGCGTTACTGTCAATGGTGAACGCTACCGAGCGATGATAACAAACTTTTTTTTGCCCGAAATGGAAGTTCTTGACTTGCATGATATGTGGTTTCAACAAGACGGTGCCACATGCCACACAGCACGCGAAACAATGGCGCAATTGCGAGGCGAGTTTGGTGAACAGTTAATTTCACGTTTCGGGCCGGTCAATTGCCCGCCTAGATCGTACGATTTGACACCATTAGATTATTTTTTGTGGGGGTATGTCAAGGCTAATGTCTATAGGGACAAGCCCGCTTCGATTGACGCACTGGAAGCCAACATCCATGCATTCATTCGTGAGATACCGGCCGATATGTGTGAAAGAGTATGCCAAAATTGGACTCAGCAGATGGGCTACCTGAGACGCAGCCGCGGTCAACATTTGCATGAAATTATCTTTAAACATTAAATTGCAAGGTTCAAACTATCGATTCAAATAAATATTTCATTCATTTTTTCGAATTTTTTGTGTTTTTTTAAAAAAAAAAGTTCTAAGCCTCTTAAAAAATCACCCGTTATTACGTATTAAAAAATGATCCTGATCCAGATCCGTCTAACTTTAGGCAGCCTCCCATTTTTCAACTTCAAAACGATATTAACAATAATTTTATATTAGCCGTGTTTAATTGAGTCCTATCATGAATTCCATCGTAATCGGAAACTCGTAAGGAATCCCGAAAAAGAGTATCCCAGAATCCATTCTATCGGAAAATCCCATACAAATTGACATTACGAACGGATTCTGAGATATTTTTTTTTCGGGATTCGGAAATATTCCGATTACGATGGAATTCGTGATAGGGCTGATTATCGCTAATGATAAATGTATGTATGTATATGTATATAATGTACATAATCCTATATAAGAGTGAGAAAAGTGTTGTATATCCATCTCTTTTTAACTTATATTTGTTTATTTTTCATGTATTTATTGTCTTTTTTCTTTATATTACAGATAACACTACCCGCCAGAGCGAAAACTAAATGTCTGGATTATGAAACCGGGATAGCCACTATTTGTATGTGGTATACGTCAGTGCCATGTGCCGTAGATTCTGAGGTGGACATCATGCCACAATGCATTTTCATTAGAAACCCCTCCCAATGAAGAGAACTCAAAAACAACAAAATAGTTTCTTGCAGGTTATCTGTCAGTTTGGGTTCCATGGAAAGCAAATTACGATCATATCACACGAAATAAGGAACCAAGAGGTTACACTGCACCAAGTCTAACAAAACAATATCGTTATACGTAGCATGGTACACCACAAAAAAAAAAAAAAAAAATAATGATCACGCTTCGGTGATCATCTCCAAGTGGTAGAGGTACCTATAGGTAGAAGTTGACTTCTTGGTCAGATGTCCTCTGCTGCCTGCCTCTTTGGACAACTAGCTCGATTAGACTCGCACTCGACTGGCGATTCCAAAATTAATTGGGATCTTCTTCCCCAAGTGTGCCATCTGCGAAGAGGTCGTGTGCACGGTTGCATTAAATTGGCCTTACCTATGTGGAATTCTACAGAAAAAATCCCTCAAAATAATTGCTCAAGGCGGCGCGGCGTAAGGACTTCATTAAGGTGTATGCTCAAGTGATTTGATTGTAAATCTTTCCATTAGTTTAGTCTTAAGTAGTTGTAAATTTAATATGGATTTCAATGCCTTTTGAAGTCAGTTTAGTTTAGAAATAGGTATTTATTTCAGAAAATACACTTAATTAATAATATAATTTAAGGTTATAAATTAAGCTTTTAAATTGTGCAAAAAAAAAGTATATGTATTTACTGCAATTTTTAAGATATCGCTGTACAAATGTCGGACCAAAGAAAGTTGTTTTTCAATAAGTTATAGCTTAATTTTTGAAAATATATGTATCGTAGAGCAATAAAAAATAAAATTATGAAAAACTAAGACCTATATCTTTCATTTGCTACCAAAATCATTTTTCTACATGCTTTGTATCGCAAGATATGAACAGTTATATCGAAAAAAACAATGAATTAATTTGTTTGCAACTGCCAACTTCAAGCTCCAAAATCTCAGAACCCCCACTAACGATTTTGAAAAATTATCCACTCGTATAACGAGCTCAACATCACCTTTCATTTGATACCCAATTTGTTAGGGTTAAAAAAATTCACCACTTCTTTTAGACTTAGAAAATTTTCAAGGTAAATGTAAGAAATAATGGAAAATTCACGATTCAGTTGCACAAAATGCACTTTAACTCGGAAAATTATGGTTCGATATTTAAAGTTGAGGTGTCGATGGAAAGAGAAATTTGTCACGAATAATTTAATAATAAAAAATTATGAGGGGGCCATACAATTTTATTGAGTAAGAGGCTAAAATAGACAAAAAAGCAAGTTTTTCAGAAAATCGGCAATTTCATATCGAATTTTCCAACCGATTTCCAAAATTTTTATTTAGTTATAATCTTGGCCAATCAGCGATCATTTTGGTATACCAAACATTTTCCTAAGTTAACCACAAGCTTCAAAAAAGCTGTTTGAAAATTCTTGAAAGCCAATTTTAGCAAAATTCCAGTCTATTGGTCGTTAAAATTTAAAGTTTGAATTTTTTTGAAAAAGATGTCTGAAAATGTCCCATAAGATCAGAAATTATTGTCTTGATCCTCAAATGACATAAATATGGGTTTCAGATAGATATATGGGTTTTAGATACATTGATAGTACCTTAAAAGCATCAAGATACCTTAAGCACTAAAATAATGTGCCCTTTGAAGAAAGTTTTGTTTATAAGTAGGTAACTTATTGAACAAGCATACTTTATTATATACATAATTCAAGGTTATGCATTAAGCTTTCGAATGGTGCCAAAAAAAGATGTATGTAATTACTGACTTTTTCAAGATATGGCTGCCCAAACAGGGTCCCAAAAATAGGTGTTTTTAGTTATAGATTTTATAGCTTAATTCCTCAAAATATAGGTACTGTAGCAAACGATTTTTTAATAATTATTAAAAGCTATGACAAATATTTTTCATTTGCTACCAAAATTATTGTCCTATATGCTTTGTTTCGCAAGGTTTAAACAGTTATTTCGAATAAAAACATCAATTAATTTGTTTGCAACTGCCAACTTCAAGCTCCAATATCTCAGAACCCCCACTAACGATTTTGAAAAATGATCCACTCGTTTAACGAGCTCAACATCACCTTTCATTTGATACCCAATTTGTTAGAGTTAAAAAAATTCACCACTTCTTTTAGACTTAGAAAATTTTCAAGGTAAATGTAAGAAATAATGGAAAATTCACGATTCAGTTGCACAAAATCCACTTTAACTCGGAAAATTATGGTTCGATATTTAAAGTTGAGGTGTCGATGGAAAGAGAAATTTGTCACGAATAATTTAATAATAAAAAATTATGAGGGGGCCATACAATTTTATTGGGTTAGAGGCTAAAATAGACAAAAAAGCAAGTTTTCCAGAAAATCGGCAATTTCATATCGAATTTTCCAACCGATTTCCAAAATTTTTATTTAGTTATAACCTTGGCCAATCAGCGATCATTTTGGTATACAAAACATTTTCCTACGTTAACCACAAGCTTCAAAAAAGCTGTTTAAAAATTCTTGAAAGCCAATTTTAGCAAAATTCCAGTCTATTGGTCGTTAAAATTCTAAGTCTCAAAAACGATGAAAAGGATGACTGAAATTGCCTCATAGCTTCAGCCAAAAATGTGGCGTAACCAGTGTTTACGGCAAAAAGGGGCGTGGTCAAAAAGGGGCGTTGTCTGATAGGCGTGGTCAAAAAAGGTTGTGACCTTAAAAAAAGGGGCGTGGTCTAAAAAATGGATGTGTTCAAAAAGTGAGCGTGGTTAAAAGGGGCGTGGCTAAAAAGTGGGCATGACCAAAAGGGGCGTGGCTTAAAAGGGGCGTGACCAAAAAGCGAGTGGTTAAAATAGACGTGGTCAAAAAGGGGCGTGGTCTAAAAAATGGATGTGTTCAAAAAGTGAGCGTGGCTAAAAAGTGGGCATGACCAAAAGGGGCATGACCAAAAGGGGCATGACCAAAAGGGGCATGACCAAAAGGGGCGTGACCCTAAAAAGGGGCGTGGTCTAAAAAAAGGGATATGTTCAAAAAGTGAGCGTGGTTAAAAGGGGCGTGGCTAAAAAGTGGGCATGACCAAAAAGGGACGTGGCTTAAAAGGGGTTGTCAAAAAGGGGAGGTGGTCAAAAAAAGGGTGGTTAAAACTGGGAGGTGGTCAAACAGAAGAACAAAATTACTAAATTCTGCCGTGTAAACTAGCCTTAAGTACTATATTTTTCCCTCTAGTGTGACAAAATAAACAAAATATTCATTAATAAATTGATTTACTCTAACATACAGTTGAAATTGAGCTAGGTACTCTTGTTTTTATATGGACGGACACTGAAAATACCCTGAAAGGCCATTTAATTTGCATTCGATCGTTGATGATACGTATCGACTATAGCAATCCATGCACAAGTCCACGAACACGATGCCAACGACATTATGGTGATTTTAACAAGAACGAGACATAGTGACGATGTGTTCCAGCTAGAATTATGCACGAGAACTTGAAGAACTCATAAGTATGCAGTTTTCGTGTTGGGACTCTTGGGTTTACGAAGAAGAGCGATGCACTATATTACTAGGTAGTAGAACGACACTCGCTTTGTTTTAAACGAGAACTTATAGAAACAGAAATGGGGACACTATTATGAAGTTCACGAAAGTTAAGAACTTCCTGATCTTCGATCATCATCGAATTTGATAACTCAAAATATGTTATCCGTTCGTTACCATCAAGAACATTTCTCTCTAAAAAAAATATTGAATTCCCCACACTTTTCTACCGAAGCTTGCGGCCCATGTTTCTTATAACTCAATAGGTCGATTTAGATTTATATCCACGAAATACATTTTCAGTAGTTCAATTTGCGAACATGGTCACGATTATCTTAGTGAGACGTCTTAAACGACCATATAAAAGCAGTCATCCATCCATTATGGTCTTTGATAAGATCTCTGACTGTTGAGGCCAAAATCAAGTTCAAGTTTACTATGAAACGCACCCAGGGGCACAATCAGCCACAGAGATCGTTCGATCGATGACGTTTGATTTACGATCGCAGCGCCAGAGTTTCGACGCGTTGATTACCAAGCACGAGAGGTGCGAATTAAAGCGTTTATCTTAACACCTATGTTGTATCTTTGTAGCTACATATTCGTTGCATCCGAGAAATACAACAATCTTTCTTGTGGTTGTTTAAAAAAAAAAAAAAGAAGTAGATGCAGACGGGCCTGTGGTACACAAGCGAGTTCCCTACGGAGAGGATTGATCCAGGCAGGCCGACAGGTCTTTTTTCTTTTATTTTCATAATTTCTTAGCATAGATACTCCTCCATTGTGGTGGTGGTCGTTGGATTTTCAAATAAAACGTGATACACCTCTGTTCTGGGTGCAATACGGGGAAATAATCGTAGTCATCATCATTATCGGGATCGTCAACATGCGGGTTGGTTCCTACGTAATGTATATACAGTTGGTGGTAGTGTTGGCGATGGCGTGGTGGTTTTCAATTTCTGATGATTCTTTATAGCTTAAGTGAGAGCGTAGCTTTAATATTCACATCGTGATCGAAATCTGACTGGTTATAGTGGGCAATTTCGAGAAAGCGGTTTCATATATACTTACTTGGAGAAATATTGCGACAAATTGCACTTTTGACCGTGTTTTACGTGTCTGGTCTGGCAAAGTCGGACAAAACTATCATGGTCCTAATAGAAATATTGATGGCATGGGAGTTTTCTTTTTAATAAATAATTGCAAACGTGATAAGGAGGTGGATGTTGTCAAATCATTAGTAAGATGGTTGAATGGGATAACCATAAATAAGACATTTTGACAACGACTATTTTAAGTCTTATCTGAAACTGTTATTTATGAAGTCTCATTTGTCTTCACGGTAATAGCTGTGTTTTTTTGTGCAAGGGCGCTGAGAAACGACATCGGGAGTTAGCAACCCGATCACGGAAAAAAATATAGTTTCCATACAAACTATCGATAGCACAGTTTTTCTCCGGGCTTAAGTTAAGCGTCGAAAATTCTCGGCGAACATGGGGAACGGGGATTGTAAAATGAATGCATTTGTCTTCTTATTCTCCATGACTCCGTTTAGTAAATTAAAAAAAAAAACAATTCGTTATATTTAATTAAAATGTATTGTTTAATTTTCTTTTATTTTGTTTGATTTTGAGTTTTTGTTTTTAATAATAATAATAATCAATATTAATCAATATCAATCAAATTCAATAATAACTATATAATTATAAATGTTTATGCCCTATTAATATATTTTTTCTGTTTTCGTTTTAATTAAATATTAAATTATTTCTGTTTTTAAATAGTTTTTTGTTTGTTTTTTTTTTCGGTTCGGTAAATTATTATATTATATTAAAGAAAACAAACAGATTCATAAAATCAAGGAATTACATATAAATACATACATATATGATGATTTTAAAAAGGGACTTGAGAGGATATTTATTTAGCTATGGTTTTGTTTATTGCTGTATTTTTTGCTTTTTTATTTATTTTTAATGTAATTCTTGATTTAAATAAGGAAAATTACACATTATTTACTTGGCAAATGTATTGTTTTTTTTTTTCTATTTTGTATTTATGTAGCATAAAATTACTTATTACATTTAATATATAATATATTGTGTTTGTGTGTCTTTGTTAACCTGTTATTACATTTATAATTTTATTTTTATTAAATAAAACATAGTTTTTTTTTATAGTAGTTATTAATCATATAAATATTTATTTTATTATAAATATATTCATTGTATATAAAAAAAAAACATATATAATTATATTTTGTTAGTAAAATTACTGTTATGAAATGATAATTATAATATTATTTACATCGATAGTTTAAAGTTAATATTTTTTTTTGTTAAATTGTGTTTTGATTTTGCCTTAGTTTGTATATAATTTTGTTGTTTCGGTCTTAATATTTATAGCATAGGTCATAGGTATCAAAAATGTTCAATTTTACGTAAAGCAACAATTATATTTTATAAGCGACAAAGATTATTATAAATTTGTTTTTTTATTTTATTAATTTTTACATATTTTCTCTTTGTATTAATTTATAACTTAACATTTATTTGGCTTTTTACATTCGATTTATTTATTATTTTCTGTCAGATTGAAGTGGATTTTTATCTTAAAAGAGTTTAAAAAAGAGGACATTTTTGTGCAAGTAAAACAAATATTTAAACTAATAAGTGTGTGGTGTTGTGGGGTGGTGGTTGAATTATGTACACACAATTGCATTTTCTTAACAAGTGCTAAGGGTGTAAATTTATATTATACTTTATGAAGAACTACATTTTTTTCAGAGTGAGTTTCAAACGATTGAAGATTTATTACCTTCTAAATCTAAATAAAAAAAAAAAAAAATGGTGACTTCTTATTTAGTGCGGGATTATTGTAGCCTCAGTCAATTTAAATCTCGACTTGAAACTTGTGTTAAACCACCAAATTTGATGAGTTAACTGTGGAATATTTGAAGATATATTTTGGACATAATGTTGAAAAAGGAATTATTAATTAAAAAGTTTATATGATCGGTTAACCATCTCTGCTTTAACTAAGTGCCTATTGAAGAACTGAACAACTGGACTAAGTTCGTTAATCTGTAGTGCGGAGTTGAGATAAATGCATTAATTATAAGCTACGAATGTTTTGGCTTCACACACGATAGTTAAAGCTTATTCAATATGATTAAAAGTATGTCTAACTTTAGACAGCTGTCCAATTCCAAAACCATATTTATCAACATTTTTTCTAGAGTGTCTAACTAAGACACTAAAGTTGCTTGTCCAAACGTATTCTACAGTGGCTTTGTCCAATAAACAAGGTGAGGCGCAAATTTCTAGTTTCAAATAAATTAATGAATTTTTCATTCAACGCATCTAAAAGTTCACTCAAATTCATTCGAAACTGACAGATTATAGATAAATGTCAGTGAATATATTACTTATATTTAGAATTCGTTTATAAATAAGGAGATGTTAAGCTAATAAGATAATAACTAGCTGAACAACTATCAAAGAGCGTTGTATGGAAATCTAACGACTGTTAAAGGAAAAAGAATGTAAAGATTTCTAATCTCGTGTAACGCATCAACACACTCAATCTGAAATTGAAAATTGGCGGCCGAAGTTCCAGTCTTCTTATAAAAAGATTATTCTTTTTTAATTTCTTTTATTTCATTCAATCAAATAAAATTCACTCAAAATAAATTATACTCATAAAAAAGAGCAAATAAAAAATAACACGTGCAAATAAAATAATTTCTTAAAACTTCTTTCGCATTTTGGAAAAAGGATTCAAATTTTTTTTTTCTACATCGAAAGTAGTAAAAGAAAGTTTTCGAAATTCTAACAAAGAAAAAAGTGTTCATCTCTTCCTTTTCAAATAGTAAATCAAACAAAAACAAAAAAAAAAAAAACAAAGAGGAAGCAATACAAACACACATGACACAGAAATCTAAAACAATGACATAAAAGTTTTTAATGCACAAAAGTTTTCCCCTAGGTATGTATGTATACAGAAAGAAAGATTTTTCTATGATTGACTTTTTTTTTTTTTTCTAAAAGGACACTACGATGTACAAAAAAAAACTTTAAGTTATGGAAAAACTCCAAAGAGAGAGAAAATAATTATTGATGTTTTCCTCCAATTGGAATTCCTCTTTTTGTTTTTATCATTGGCATGATGGCGGGCGGTTCATCAGACAGAAAATTTTGGTGCCTTTTGTCTGTGAAAGTTTGCACTCATCATAAAAAAGAGGATTTTAATTGGTTTATTTAAAAATAATTAATTAAATCACAAACTTTGGTCCTTTTTTTGTTTCCTTTTGTTTTTCTTTTGAATTTGCTCTAAGATAAAAATCCACTTATTTAGTTATTTAACCTTTTTTTAACTTCTTTGTATTTTTTTTTGTTTAAATTCCCTAAATATTTTCCATCATTATTTGAAATCCTGCTTATC
Source organism: Leucozona laternaria (assembly GCA_932273885.2). Taxonomy (NCBI): domain Eukaryota; kingdom Metazoa; phylum Arthropoda; class Insecta; order Diptera; family Syrphidae; genus Leucozona; species Leucozona laternaria. The sequence goes on from OW026366.1 coordinate 6,770,321, forward strand.
ATCAATTTATTTGATTAATTCTCGTTTCTTTCAACGAATTTTTTTTTCATAAATTAATTTTAATCAATCTCACAATAAAGGGATAAAATAAATTATCTCAAAAAGTAAGTATCTTTTGTTCTCTTGATTTGGCAAAAAAAAAAATAATAAATTGAATTCATAGAAGATATAAATTTAAATTGGGAATGGCAATGTGGAGAAATAATGAAGGACTTGTTAAATGTGATGAATTAAATTCTTTTGTAATTTGATTAAAATCGATTTTTTTTTGTTGTATTATTTGTTTACTTTAATTTGTTTTTTACATTTTCTTCTTGTTTCGTTTATATATAAATAAAATAATAAATGTTACCTTACTCTGCGCCCGCTGAACTGTCTGGTGTTATGTTTGAATCCAAACTGGCACAGTCTGACTCTTGTTCCTGATTTTCCGAATAATTGGCAGCCTCCTGTAGTCGCATTAGCATATTGAGCTGTAAGAGGAGGAACAAACAAAGAAAAAATAAAATATAAAATATAGAATGAGGATTATTATGTAAAATTGGTTTTGGGGGTTTTGGGGTTTTTGTTTGGATTGTAATTGGAGTTTAATAGAGCCATACCTAATTTATTTATCTTTGTTTGGGATTAAGGGGGCGGGCACACATGGTTGAACACAATTTAAGAGGTTTTAGGATATATAGGTAAATATTCAGGGAATTTCTTCTTTTTTTTTGTAGGCAATTAATTTATTCAGACTTAGGTTCCAATGAATCACTAAAAGGGTAGGACGTATAAAGTCAAATCTAATTTTGGGGAAAAGGTATTTTTTAATCGAACAAATTTAAATTTTTTTTTGGCTTAAGATTATGTGTTTTTTTAGGGCTGGTAGCTTTAGACTGAGAAGAGACTTTCATCTACGGTCTTGGTCTTGGATAATTGTTCACTTTTAAAACGTGTGATCGAGACAGAGTTTTGACTTGGTTAAAGTCAGAGATACGTACATTCATACGACGTCAATTTTTGAAATTTGTATTTTAAATATCAGTCGCTAAGTGTAGGTATCGGTAAAAGGTCCTAAGACCCACAGAATTTCGGTGCCAATCGCTGGACATTCCAAACAACTACCTCCTGTATAGAGAACACATGTTAGCTTAAAATTGACTGAGTTCACAGAAGCTAAAAGCACACAGTTTACATGGAGGATAATATGTGGTGTTGACGATCAAGAAGCTACGACGACTATCATCTATCAAGCATTTTTTTTACCGCGCTATGATATCTAATGCTCTAAATTTCTTGAAATCCGGTGCTGGGTCAGCTAAAACTAAATTCGTCAGTTCAACTTAGAAAAGAGTTGATGGATACACAGGACGGTAGAATTGTCTAAAAAAGTTAGAAGGGCTATTGTCTATATTTTGGGAATATTAAGCTAATTTGAAGTCTACAGGGGAAAGCTCAATTTGCTATCAATATCTAATTTAATGACGAATTGAATGATTTTAAGTTACGTACGTTCAAATGGTTTCCTTTGTTTGAAAATCTTGTTTCTATGAGAATGAAAATGTTATGAATTTATAAGACAAACAATCATTTATGTAAATAACTGCACAAAGGTCTTGAGATTTCATTTTTCTCCATAGTTTTTATATTATTATAAATAAAAAACTCACCAAAGGATCTTGAGCATCACCATTGCTAACTGGCATTCCCTCCAGTCCAACATCTTCAGCATTGATTTGCCTTAATGGCGGCACTGAATCCGGTCCATATGGCCATGGATATGAATTACGTATAAAAGCGGACGGATCATTCCATGCACCACCACGTCTACCATAAAGTTGAACACCTTCGCGAACTGCCTCGACTAGATACGGCGATAGATGATAATTCCAAATGTCTGTGAACCAAACTTGAGAGTCTTTCAGATCCAGCGGACATGATAGAAATAATCTCGGCCCGATTGTTACATCCGAGGAGCTGTGAATTTCTAGGAATCTATTGATGTGCTGCCAGACGGTAGGAAGCCAAGCCAAAACCGATGCCAGTTCGGGTTGATGGTTGAGGGTTTGTAGCTCGAGTTGGAAGAGTCGCCGACGCAGGAATCGACCAAGGAAACCTTTCACTGGTTCCATGTGGTTTGCTGTGAGAACCTAATTTGATTAAAACACGTGTTAATTTAGTTTTCAGAGGTGCAAGAGATCGTATTGCGTTGGTTGGAACTTACCCATCGGAAATTATGATGCAACTGAAGGTTTGTAGTATTGCACGTTGCTTGCGACATTGTACCAATGATGCAGGGCAGTTTGGCTGCTGGACCAGCACTAAGCAGACAGGAGAAGACATCCCCCAAAGCGGAGGCATGATGCAAATTGTCTAAGATAATCACAGATGGTAGATCAGCGGCTCCATTCGCTATGGACGCTTGCTCGGCTATATGGCCGAGGTATTGTCGAAGTTCCTTCGAGGATTTATGGTCAACACTGCGTAAATAAAAGGAATAAGAAAAAAACAAAATTCAGTTCAGAGGGAGAATTAAAACTTACTTAAAAGTTGCGATAGCCTCCGACGGATTTCCACGGGCTGAACGGGCGACTAAAAACTCTGCCAGTCGCCTAGCCAAATAAGACTTGCCAGTTCCACTCGGGCCGCACAAAATCAGCCGCCGATGTTCGGTCAGAAGACTTATATATCGATGAACTATACTTCTTGGGATCAAGCTATCAAACGCCAAGGAACCAACACCCTGAAGACAGATGTACAAAGATCGTACATTTCCAACGATATAACCACATGGAAGCAGCTCTGGGAAACCCATCTCCGGGCCACGTTTGGCCTCCCCCAAGTGATACGACGTAATAGAATCTGTATTCAGTCCCAGATTCGTGCCGGGATCAATTCTCGAGACGTAGTCTTTGAAAGTCTTCCGGACAATATAATCCAGATTCTGCCAAGTCGTCTTGCCAGAGATGTACGTATAAGCGATCACGAATTCATTGAGTGTTGCGCTCGGAAATGACTTCCTCTCCTCGAAGCCATTCTCACTGCACTCACCATTTTCACCATTGCGATAGAAATCATCAGTTTCCAGAATCTCCTCATAGTATTTTGGGAATGATTCGGGCTGCCCCAGATAGCACGATATAGCGAGCTTTTTGCCATCAGTAATATCGGGGACATCCTCAACACCGGTGGGTAAATGTGCCGGGCTTGGAATTGGTTCGATCGCAGGTGGTGGTGGTGTCAGATCGATGTGTGTGGTCGGACTTAGTGGTGGAGGTGGAGGCTCTGGTGCCGGTGCTGGTGGAATGTTTTCTTCTTCGACTTCTTCATCAAGTCTCTTTGGCAATTCCATTGGAGGCCGTGAATTTCCATCGGCCAAACTGTACCGTCTCGACTCACCTATCGATCCACTGGGACTTATTGCATTTCCCAGTGATGCTTCACTCCCGGCCAGGGATCTACTCGTTACTAGCTTCTGCAGCCGTTCATTGTTCTGCTTGAGACTTATCATCTCAGCTCGCATTTTCATAACGGTATCTTTGAGGTTCTCTAGCTGCGAAGCTGAACTCAGAGCCTCAAGACGGATGTCGGTGAGGACAAGGTCCTTCTCTCGAAGTTGTTTCTTCAAATCTTCGACCACTTGGTGATCTTCATGGTCTATAGCGTCTATTGGCTTGGCGTTCTCAATCAAAGTCACCGTCTTCTGAGGGCTGTTTTTGGTCGGCGAAGAAGGAGGCTTTGCTAACGCCGGGTCATGTGAAACCGATCCGTTATTAGATGAATGTTGCTGATGATGACCATGGCCATGATGGTGATGATGATGCGACTGATTGCTGCCAGTCGATTGCTGGTCCACATTCCCCGAACCATGTCCGATGTGACGATTCGTCTTGGAAATTTTGGCATTCCTCGAAAACGCCTTCGTAAAGGAACTCCTCAACCAACCTTTCTTCTTGTTTTTCTTATCATGAGCTGAACATCCCGAACTGATGGAGTTCAATGAACACATCGAATCCGAGCTATGATGGCGTTGCATCGAACCAGGAATGCCGGAATTGCTGCCATTCGAAGCCGATTGGGGTCTGGGATGAATATTCTGCAACGCAGCTGGAGGCTTGTTGGTTGAAAACAAAGGATCCCCACTTCCACCACCATTGGGGCACATTTGATTAGTAGCCGTTTGGACACCCATACTCTGCATATGCGCTGTTGTCAAGCCTGCCTGAATCGATTGCTTTCGAAGAAGCTCGATCGTTTGACGCATGTCAGTTAGTTCGCCATCTTTGCGTTCCGCTGTGGCTGTCAGTTGATGCAGACGTTGGGTCATGTTGGATAGACTCTGCTCAAAGGCGGCGACGACATGGGCCTGGAAGAAGAAAAGAAGGAAAATGGGGGGTTTAGATAAATTTGTTTCATGGAAAATTCAAGAATATAAATTCACAAAGGTTAAAGAATATCGATCGAACCGCAGTGACTGACGTAAAAGCTAATAACTTGCCACGTTGATCGTCAGTGAAAGACTCCCCGGCGAGTTGCATTCCCAAATTAGTCATTGAATTAAGTCAAGTCTTCCCGTTTCGTGGTGCGCATTTAAATTTTCACGCACAACTTTAATAACTCTCCGGAGGTAGAAACAAGGAAGCCAGCTGTGTGTTGGTGTATCTTATCTAGATACATAACAACTTCTGGAAGGCGCTGACTCATTGTGAAATCAGCTCAAAGACAAAGAGAATTTTTGTTTCTTCCAAAGGACAAACAAAAAATAATTTAATCATCATATTTCCAGAGCCAGACCCTGAAGAGACCAAGACCAGTTTAAAGGTTGCCTCTAACGTTTTACTCCTCCGTATATGTGACTGCGTATCCGATTTCACCTTGACGGACGAGCTATTAAGCCGCGCGATGATGACGACAGGGAACAGGTGCTGAATGTGTAATTAGCCTTCCTATATAACTTCTACTTCTACGGATGCATTTGTTTGAGAAGAGGCACACAAAACAAAAAAAAAATGAGGTGGAGGAAATTTGTATGCATTCAATGATGCATTATGGGGTATCTCTGTATCCCCATCATCAACGTTTTGTCTGGAACAAACGACAACGTCGACGACGATGACGACTACGTCGAAGAGGAACACCGACCGACACGTTTAGGATAGTTGGAATCAAAATGAATGTTCCTGAGCCGAGACGACAAGGAGTAACGGGGATGGGGCGAGCGTATTTTAAATATGATTTATGTCTGGCGTTTCTGATGAAGTTTTTAACGGGTAAGTGCCCTTTATGTGCTTGAAGCATCAAACAAAAAAAAAAAAAAAAAACTACAACAAAACGATAATCCCTATACAAGGAGTCGGATGATGTTTTCGATCATTATGATGATGATGATGAGCAGCTACTGTTTGGGAAGGTTAGGGTGAATGTCATCCAAACGTTGATTATAAAAATAGTTATTAGGGTAGGGATTTCTATATGCATTTATGTATACATATGCGGGTGAATGTTTGTCTGGTGAAGTCCTCACAAAGCTGAATAATTAAAACCGATTGAGTGGAATGAGGAGCGACAACATGGCTTTAAATACGAAATTGTTTTTTGAATTGAGATTGATTTTTTTTTAAGATGTGGAGACTGCAGAGGGAAGGATAAGACTTGTACCGAGTTGTGAAAAAGTTTGCAGGTTTTTATATTGGCACTTTTATTTTTTTGAAATCGTGTTCTAAGGGAATAGCCAAATTTGGGTTCTTCCAAACATTCTTAGATCAGCTCATCATATGAATAATCTTTTGCGTTTGAACATTTCCACTCACCTCACGATTTTCGGGCATGGCTTATCCGGGAAGAACTTAATGGTTTTAATGATTACATAAAATCTTTATGACAGCTGCTAATTAAAGGTGGATGCGAAATAAATTACCTATTACCATCATAAAACTATCAAAAGCCTTTGAACCTGTTGAAAACTCAAGAAAAAATAAATCCATAAATGGCGCCCAATAAAACAAACATTAAACCGGGAATCATCAACCCATAATGATTTTTAAACCATTTGGAAATCCTTAGATTCTATAGATAAATATAACTGAGATTGCAAATTTAATGCTTTGTTTACCAAGTCACGAAATCGTCACGCATCACAGAAACAGAAGGAAAAAGGAGTAAAAGGCTAAAAGGTTTTAAAAAGGTAGTTTGTTGTGCGATTTTTTGGATTTTCTACTGAAACCCAACAAAAAAAAAATATAAATAAAAATTAACCAAAGAATAAGAAACAAAACAAAAAAAAAACTAAATCCAGACACCGCGCTAACACTTTTAACCGCATTAACATAAGCACTTTTATGGTCACCTTTCAAAGTATCCGCTCAACTAGATGCCATTTACGTTAATCGCCTTAACTCTTTAGACAAAGAAACCAACAAAAAAAAAATGTTTAAATCAAATAAACAAAATAAAAGAAAACAGAAGCGGAATAGGTAAAACAGCAAACAAAAAAAATAACAAAAAAGGCTATGTCACGCACATTTAGATTCTTTTGCAAAAAAGACTGTCAAAGGATCTCACTCTAGGACAGAGTAGACACACGACATATTTTTGGTTTGTTATTTTGTTACCGTCCCCGTATTGTGATCAATTCTTATGTTACTCCAAGATTTCTATCTCAATGGAAGTATCAGAACATACACATAAATAAAGTCGAATGACATATTTTTATGTAGGTACGTTATACAGTTAGGATTCCAAGACTTAAATAAATAAACACTACTTTATGACAATATCTATGTCATAAAGAAACTCCCTTTTGTTGGATTTGGATCCTGAGCTTTTAAATAACTCATACTCAAAACTAAAATGCTGCTGTTTATTAAAGTATTCTCTGACAGTTGAATGGGTGTGTCCAATTAATATTTTCTCCACATAACGTCTAGGTAAAATGAGAGGAGGGTTTTCAAATTTATGATATGAAGTGCGAGACACTGAAACGATATCATAATTTTGAGCAAAATTACTGTGAATACATTTTAGGTGAAATTTATGGAAGTCGTATGCCCAAGACTTGGATTAAGGTTTTTGATGATTTATTTAACATATACTCTTCTACTGAATTTATGGTAGAGTTATGTATATGGTAATTCGTCGCTAGTATCCACTTTGTGCGTTAGACCAATTTATACCAATCAACGGATCAAAACATACAAAAAAAAGTTTGAATAAATTCGTCTAAGGCACATAACGTATAATTATCATTTAATTTGGATATTTCTATGATGTAACTATATGGTATTTTAAAAATATCGTTACTAGTACCTATTATGTGCGTTAGACTAATTTATACCAATGAACGGATCAAAACATAAAAAATAACTTGAATAAAATGGTCTAAGGTACATAGCTAATAGATATAATTTATTTTTGTTACTTTTATGATGTTATGATATATATTATTTTAAAAACTTAGACTAATTTATACCAATCAGCGGATCAAGAGCAAGTCAAAGAAAATAATTTGAATAAAATAGTCTAAGGCACATAGTAAATTCCATTTAAGTTTCTTTATTTGTATGGTATGATCTTGCAAATAAATCTTTTCCAGCAATATTTGTTATGTGTGCAATATGAATTTATACCAATCAGCTGATAAATTATTTAAAATAGATTGGTCTTACAAACCATTTATTTCCATCATTTTCATAATGTTATATGATCTCTGATATTGGTAATGAGCGCATAGAATTAATTTACTTCAAATATGATTGGTATAAATTGGTCTAATAAACAAAAATAAGTAGCGGAAAAAATTCATTTCACAGTGTTGCAATGGTTTCAAACTTTCATGAATCTCTGGACACAAATAATGTATAGTTTTAAAATTTTGAAAGGCTTTTTAAGTTAAGTTTTTACTTTTAATTTAAACGTTAAACTTAGGTATGGGAAAAGGCTTTTGTTTATTTTAAATTTTTCACTTGTACACAGGTAAATAAAACACACAGGAAAAAAACTGAAAATTATCACAAAGAGACTACCATGAAATTTATTGCCATTACCACCAACAAAAAAAGGGGATATCTACACCAAATTGCCAGAGAAGGGATGTACGAGTATGTAGGTACATAATTCCTTGCTTAGTAATAAGCCTTTTGCCACCTGATGATGCCGCTGCCTGCTGCTAAAAGTGTTAGCAAAAAAAAAAATTTCATAAATTATGAATAAAGAATTTTCATAAGCGCGATGAATTATGTGATGTGCGACTGAATTACCATGAAATGTATACCCAGTAATTAAGTCAACCCATATCGTGCTCCGGCTCGGTTTTGTAAATGCAAGTGATGATGAAAAAAAAAATCTAAATAAATTAATAATATTTCAGAGGAATTTTCAGCACTGATGATGCCTGTGTGTGTCATCATGATATGGTGTGTGGCGCACATTGGAAATAATAGAGAAACCATACAATTTAATAAATGTGAATATTTTTGAAAATTAATTAGTTACAGGGATTAAATTTATCTTGTATTATATTTGATTTGTGTTTTTAATACTTTTTTTTATTTGTGAATATAAATAATTAAGTGGTTTTTGATATGATATGAAAGTAAGTTTTTTTTTTTTTATTTTAAATGCACTGCGGTAGGTAGTGTTGAGCTTTTATTTTAATTTGCGAAATAAGTTGGCTTTCTTTCAAAACCACTAGTGAGTCTAAAAATGACATTAAAAATTTATTGCAGATAAACAAAAATCACTGAATTCAAATATCAATGTGTCATTAATGAGTTTAGAGAGCTTTATTTATTGTATTTGAAAGTGTGAATGTGTGGATTCGGCAGAAAATTGTAGGTCCAATGCATTCCTGCAAACAAACAACACGTCCACAGGAATGGTTGAGAGTTGATGGTAAGAGCTGTCGCGCCACCAAATTTATTTTATTTTTTTATGCAAAGCAATATTATTTATTTACAGAACAATCCTGTTCTATATTTTTAGCAAACTAACTGCCAGTTGTATATCGTAGAAGATCATGAGTTTAAATAAATAAATAATATCTTTTTGCTAACTTAACACAGCATCGATGCACCGCTTGTTCTCGTCATTCAAAAATCTGGACCGGAAAAATAAAAAAAAAATATACAAAAATAGAAAAACATCTGCTTTCAATCAAGGAAACGTAAATACTATATTCCCGACATGTGATGTATCTAAAGTTCTTTGGTCCATTTTATCATACATATACACGAGTACATACCTATACAGTCCTACATAAATAAAATATTCTTATTGCACATGAGTGGAAGGAGAAAACCAACTTAAACAAAATAAAAAAAAATAAGATGAATTTCTACTGTTAGTGATCCTTGACTTGTTGGCCTTTATTCATTTCTTAGGGTTGATTTATTTATATTTATTATCGAGTTTCTGCGAGGGGTATTCTTTTATGGATTTTTGTTGTTTTAGTGTGTATTCAACTGGAATGCATAAGTGGGATTTTTTCGGGTATCTATCAAAATTGTGGATGAATTGTTTGATATATAATATCACTTGACAGAGAAGAAGATGATGTTTTATGGTTTTCAACACTTGACCTTTAGTCAAGGGATTCTGATGTATGTGGTTTTGACTACCTAAATTTTTTTAAAAATATTTTCCTGTGTCGAGAAAAAAACTCAACAAATAAAATTTTCGAGTTAAAAAAGTAGGTGGAAAAACACAAGACTTTAGTTCACTATTTAAAACTTAGAGTGCTCTTGTGCAATGTATACTTCTCTGACGAAATTCGCAATAAGTTCTACCAATTTTATACCATTCAGCGAATACAAACATTGAACTGGTATAAACTGGTATAAGACAGAGCGAATAGAATACCTATCTTTGGTGTTACCCTCTGGACTTTCAAATACTTGTGTCTTTATACCAATCAGCGGTCCCATAACTAAAAAAAATATTGTATATTACGCTCACCACCATTAAAAAAATTAAAAACAAATAAACACATAAATTACGTTGAAAAAGTATTACCTTCCAACAAAAGTATCTAGTAATTTGTTTGTTTATACCATCTATTGCCACAGAGCTAATACTCATAAATTTCTCTATTTTTATAATAGTTTTTGCTCACTTCTCTATAATCTAAATATTTAACCCCAATGAAAACCACCCAACCCGGAGTATTTTGAAATAAAATATTTTGTGTGTGCAATCATAACCTTCATCAATTAAATCAGCATTTGATCATTGGTTACCAATTTATTGTGTTTGGTTTTTGTAATAAAAAAAAAATAAAATTCTACACAAAATCGCAAAATACAAACAAAACCAATTGATGTCAATTAAATTTCAGGGTGAAACCATTTAGTACCTATTATCAATCGAATACAAAAAAAAAATACCATAAAAATGATACAAACTAAAAATGCAATTCCAATCAATTTATTGCTCGACTAAAGAATGACCATTAGAAAATTATTTTGTGTATTTGGTATCCAAAAAAAAAATAAATAAATTGATCGGTGCACATGAACTGAGTTAAACAAAAAAAAAAAAAAAAGAATTCAAATAGGAATCATGATAAATTTTTAATTAAATTAAATTCAATAATTGGACGGATAAACAAAGAAGTTAAATGTCACGTTAATATTATCAACATTTGTGAATTTAATTGATTGGTCTTAATTATTGTTTCGCATTTTTTAAATTTTATTTGATTTCTTCCACTGAAGTAGGCAAAAAATGAAAATACCTTTTCAGTTATCGTTCAGAGTCAAGTGAAAATGATAAAATTTAATCGAAAATGACAGATAACAAATACATATTTTTTTTTTTAATACAAATAGTTGCTTTTTACGCAATAACAGAGTTTATTTATGGGAGCCTCATGCGGACTACGTGCTTAATTTGCTGTAGGTTCAACTTTAACTGCGAGCCAACGTGGTGCTGTTAGTTTTTCCATATCTTTGTAAATATCGTTACCTGCTAACTTCATTACCATTATCAGATAACTATACTACAAATAGACTGACCAATTTTCGCAATAAATTTATCAGGTTGGTTAGTCCGAGAAATTGTCGATTGTTATCGATTTATTTGTATTGTTTGAAATGATAAAAATGTAGGAAATTTCAAACGAGAACTACTTATTTATATTTTGAATTTATTAAAAAAAAAAATAGGCTGTTTGATATGAGAATTAGACCAACTATATTCAGCTTGTAAACAAAAAAAATATTTTTGTATACCTACTATTGGTTATTATTCGGCATTAAGCATTGTGTTGACAGTAAAATATGTGCAAATAGAATTTATTTTCCCAATTTTTTTGTTTATACCAGTCAGACACAAGCTGTGAATATACCTACTATTTGCTGCTTTAGAAAAAATCTTTGATTCAAAATAATCTAAGCCTCTATTTTCAATTATTCTGCGTGTTTTAAATATTTATATTTGTACAAGCCAAGTTTATACCAATACGAAAACAGCTACCTATCTTCCATGTTTTCGAAAACTTTTCAATATAAAGTGTAAAAATAGTTAATATAGATGAATGATTTCTATTATGCTATTAAATTTTAACTTTCAGCAATTATATAAAAATATTTGGTTTTTTCTCTTATACCAATTAAGGGTGCAGACTGTAAATTTAAATGAATATTTTCTTTTTTTGTACTAATACTCACAATAATAATAATCAGAATAATAATAACAAGGCCATTTATTACCGTGTTCTCTATTTGTCCAGAAGCTACTTTGAGTTTTAGACCAGTTTCTATATACCAATCAGGGAATTAATAGATATAAATATGTTAACATATTTTCATACCACCGCATTTTACAGTAAAAATATTGTAATAATAGTGTTATTTTGTTTGTTTATACCAGTCAAGCGCATGTTTTTACCAATAAAAAAGTTTGAATCAAACTCGGTCTAAGGGACCTAAAATGTTTTAAATGAACCTGAAAATGATGATGAAAATGAAAAATAAAAATAAATAAGATAAACAAAACTTTAGTATCTACGCACAACAAACACTCTCTCTTAATTCTATTACGAGTAAAGTCTAATCAATTCACTTGTCTAGCAACACGGTTCATATATGCATGAGCAGGTATATATCTATTCAAATCTTAATTCTTTGGTTGTAGGTAGGAAATTCACGCCTATATGTTGATCAAAGTGCGATACACAACAATAGGATTTCAATTTCTCCAGATGCAAAAGTATATAGATACATTATGGTATAGCCACACTATGCAGTGTTGTACGAGTATGTATACATACGTATTTAACTACTGCACCTCACAACAACAACAACACTTTACAACAAATTGCACTTGAGGCATTAAATTTAATGAGTTTGGAGGCAACAAAATACCAAACAAATTTCACTTAATAGTCCGTTTTGTGTGGTTGCGGTCAATGATGTCGAAAGTACAACTTTTCTTCTTAGGAAGAAAAACATACAGAGTCCATGTTTATAAAAAAAGTCTACAAATAAAAACAGTTTTTAAACAAATTTCACGATCAAATTATAGCTGCTCTGACTGGTATAAATAAAAAACAAACTTACAGCCAACACTACAAGTGTTAAAAAGGAATACTTTTGTTTAATATTTTATGATTTGTTTTATCATAAGCCAAGTGGAGCTTTCTAGTGAGTAAAGGATGAATAGATTGTACGTATTTTTTGATTGGTATAAAACAGTTTAGATCACAAAGCTTGACCATGTAGCCATTGAATTTTTATCGATGATCACGATTTGAAAACCGAATTAAAAACAAATAAAATAATAAATAAAAAATATAATCTAAGAATAGTGAGAAACAAAAAAGAACTTATATTTTATAGTTCTAATGCCTTTTAAACAAAATTTATTAAGAAGACAGCACTGATTATTTTGTTCCTGATGTTGGTTGGTGTTTTTATTATTGCTGTCTGTACCATACCAACAGGCTTCAATCAATTCGATTAAAAGCAAAATCACAGAGCCGTACATACCGATAGATGAAAGGTGTTGCATACCGCATTTCTAAAGCTTGTGAAGCTTAAAAGCGATTAACAATTCAGTACTTGTGGCTCCGTTTTTTTTTTTTTTTTTCTTCAATGTTGTTACGGATATACAAAAGGGATTGAATCACTTTTCACGATTAAAACCTTTCATGAGAAAAATCAATTAATTTTCATGCTGTCTTTTTTTTTGTTGGTGGTTGGTAGCATTTTCCATATTTGTCACACCCACAACATACTCAAATCATATTTTCACAATAAAAAAAAAAACAAACAGAAAAAAAGAAAAACCAACGCCCCCTGGTGTCAATTAATGGCGAAACATTTACCAACGAAAAAATCAAAATGCAATCGCGCCGCAAACCGCATAATGCAATCATAATTCGTACATCAATATAAAAATATGGTTATAGAACGAACGAGAGACATTTTTATTCACGAGCCTTATGCCAATATGAGTATACTCGCAATGAAAAGCAGTTTTGCCCGTGAGATTCAATTTGTTTGCGGATAAATCTTATTCACCGAACACGAACACACGGGAGCATGTATAAATTTTGTGCATTGAAGTTTCCGCAATTAATTGATTTTCACCATTTTTTTTTGTTTTGTTTTGAAATTACAAGAATTGTGGGTGTAGGTCAGATGGAGCATGCAATGCTTCAGGTGATGATTTATAGTCAAGGCGTAGAAACTAGAAAGTTCCATATACGTACACACGATATCCCTACAGGTGGGAGTTTAATTTAGAAAATAATGACATGCATTTCTTTTTCATTTTGATCTACGATGTCATTAAGAGGAGTTCTTATTTCTAGGGACAAAAAACGGTGGAACAGTGCACACACCTGCCACAACAACTTTTGATAGCATTGACTTGAATTTGATTGCACATCAGGTAGCAGGATTTTTTTTTGTGTGTGAAAGGAACAGGTACCTGTTATACATAACTCGTCATTTCTCAAACTCACTGTGAGTATAAAGGTCATTGAAAAAAACACGAAAAAAAAAAAAAATATAATGAAGGGAGAAAATAAGTTGAAAAAAGAAATAAAAGGTGGTTGACTTTTGAATTTCATTATAAATTTCCGGCTGAAATCGATGAGAACTACTATTTTTTTTTTCAGTTTGTTTTTTTAAAATTTAAATTGTATTTTTATTGTGTTCATGAATTATAGGTATATATGGAGCCTTGAGGCATTGAAATTTTGATACACACACAGTTCGTTAGGAATGAAAAAGAAGAAAAACAAAAATGACAATTGATTATTCAAGAAGCATTTTTAAGTCGGTTTATAACGTAGGTAATATGAATCTGCAAAATGAAGATAGATAACGAATTGTTTTTTTTTGTGCGTCGTCCAGTTAGTTTTTATTGCGCGATGAATTAATTTGATAAATAAATTAAACAAGGTAGCTTAAAAAGTAAGAGATTTAAGCCTATAGCTATGTGATCTGTCTTTTTGTTTTTTTTTTGTTACCTTGCTCTTAGAGAAAATATTAAACTTTATGAATTAAGATTTTGAATATGAATGACGCAAATATGCTAACTTTCAAAATAAGGTTGTGATTAAAACGATTGTAAAAGTTCACTGCAACTCTAGGTCTCTAAATGCCCACAAAAACATTTAACTCAAACTTTTTTCGTTTTGCAAACAAACATTCAGAACCTGAAATAATTTCCACATAACTTGGAATCGTGACGTATTAGACACCAATATTACTCATTAGACAGTCAATTTAACGGTTTTTCATCTTGGAAACATTTTTTCACACAATTTTACTTCTAAATTAGTTTAAAATGGTTAAATTTATGAAATGTGTTCCTTGTTTGTGTTTTTTTTTTGTGACTTGTGTGACAAATATCCTTATGTTTTTATAAATAATTCACACAAAATTTTAAGCGCATGATGAACTTGAAAGCAAGAATAGTAGACTGAAATTAAAAAAAAATACTTTGTCATATTGTTCGATCCATTTAAGCTGTGTGTTACGGGTGTGACCTTTTAGAAAATCGGTAATTAGCCGAGAAACAATTAACTGAATATACTATACGTAAATGAAAAATGTCTGTAATCGTAAGTGTCATCATTTCGCACACTAAGTAGAAAATACAACCTAGAAGTCTTTCTTATTTAAAAGTGAAATAATATGAATTTATTCTTTTTTTTTTACAAAGTTGGTAAAAAATATCCACACTAAAGTGGTTCCGTGGAATCATATCGGTTTAATGCAGAAACTAATATCTAAATATAAAAAAAGAACCCCAAAATTGTTTGAAAAAATAAAATGCGTAGATTTTTTAAATGCAACCTTGCTGTTACGGGTGTGACAGAACTGTTAAAATTTAAATTCGGGCGCAGCATAGCTTTAGAATTCAATGAAATTTCGTTAGGTCACAATTTTTATTTTATTTTTTTATTTTTATTTTGTTATTTATTTATCAGTGCAATGATACAAATTTTGATTCAGAAAGCAAAGTGGAAAACAGACAAAAATACTATTCCCAACGCAGTCCTATTCCCAACAGTTTCCCAAGTGCGAGAAATTCTAATATTTTGCATCTATGCTCAATAGCAAAGCAACTTGTGATAACGACATCAATCATCGGCTAGGGATAGGGTAGATGAAGTGGCAGGAAAACCCTTTAAGCTCTAGTTGTTCCTCAAGGTTGTTGTCCTAAGGTTCACAATGTGCAAAATTATCAGAGGTACACAAATTATATGAGAGTAAATTAACGCTAGCTGCGATGAATATACTTCGCAAGACAGCCAGGTGTGTGAAAGCATGATCGAATCAGAAGCAAGAAGATCCGAGGAAGCCTGCTTTCACGTCAAAAATATCTTAGAAAAAATACAGCGGCTCATCTGGTATTGTCATGTACAAAAGAGTGACCCTAAGAACCCCGTCCAAATGCCAATATCATTATATAACGACACGTTTCGATGAATAAATGAAACTAAATCAGCGAAGCTGAGGAGCAGCTTAAGATGTTTATAATATTGTAGAATTTTCAATTTAACTCATTGAACATAAACAAACAAAAACGTGTTAAGTGTATCAGAACAATTTTTTAAATCAAAAATTTTACATTTTTTTCGACAAGTTTTTGGAAATGTTCTCTCTACAAAAGTTACAAAACATTAATAGAAACCAATGTTTCTATGTTTTTGTATTTTTTTATAAATTCACGAACAATAAAACATAGAATACATTAATTCAGCAACAAAAAATCATAGAAAACATCGCACGACAAACTTAAATTGTCACAATTAATTCTATGTTTATTGGTTATTTATAAATTCATGAACACTAAAACATAGAAAACATGGATTTAGCAAAAAAAAATTACAAACATATCATAGAAAACATCGCACTATAAACTTAAATTTTCACAAGTTATTCTATGTTTCTTGATTTTTTGCTACATTCGGGAATAACAAAACATAGAAAACATGATTTTAGCAAACACATCGCACAAAAAGTTTAAATTGTTATAACTAATTAACAGCAAATTATCCACCAAACATTTTTTTCGACCAGCGAATGTTGACTTGAGACTAATAAATAATAAATTTTTGTGGAAAACTTCCTTTGCCGTCCTAAGTAAATACATCCTAAAACTGCCCTACGTTTGAACCACTCCTTTAAATTTTATGCAGTGTAAGTGGAAAAACTCATTTTTTTGTTAATTGCTCGAAAACTTTCAGTTTTTCGGAAGAAATTTTAATGTAAAAATTGTAGCTTTAGTAGAAATTCTCCACTGGACTCGGAAATGTCGTTCCAGCACTTGATGCTGCACGTTTGCGTACGTTTTTTCTCAAAATCTATTGCTATTAGAGAACAAAAGTTTCCCAATCTTTTTTTGTGTAGAATTTTATAAGCAACAATTTTTGCCTCGAAAAACCCATTATTTTTCTATTAATTTTCAAAAAACTAAATTTTTACCCACAAATTCAAAAACCCTAGTCTCAATTTAGGTTACTTTTTAGGAAATGTTTAACACATACAAATAAAGTTCTCCACTAAAACTCAACTTTGTAAATTTTTTTTCGAACCGAAACCGACCAGAGTTACCCTGTGCTAAAAAAACACAAAGTTGAACTTAATGTATTACCACGTTGTTGTTTTATAATCTCTAGGTGTCAGCCAAACATGAATATTTAAATATGTATATACCATGCCCACCTAACGGAAAATTAAAATTCACTCAGCAAATCAAAGGGGTATCAAAAGAAAGAAAAAACAAATTGAAAACAAGTGTTTTTGCAGTCAATAATCACATTTAAATGCTTTGAATACATTAATTTCGAAGTGAATATGGCTATAAAATTAATTGAGTATAATTTTATTCCTCCGGTGTCTAAGGCATTCTAACAAAAAGTGAAAGTCACACCCTCTCATTTTTATTATTTTATCAAAAACCGATAGTAAAAAAAATATTTATAGAAGAAACTTCTCTATTCAAACTATGAAAACTTTAATATTATGAGACGAACAAAAAAAACAACAACAACATGAAAACAACAAAATAATAAAATTGTTCATAATGTCGAAAGATTTATTAAAATCCATAAATATATTTTAATAAAATTTTAATACATATTCTGGATTAATCCGGTTTAATTGATAGACCTACTGTAAAGATCTCACGTGTAGGCGTTAACATTATTGAAAGCATACAAAATTAATTATCACATCCCGCATAAATTTCACGGCTAATGGTGATCTTGATGATATACCTTCGGCTATTGTATCTTCTTTCGTATATCTTTTGCGGTCCAATGAAGTTAAAAGAAGAAAATAAAAAAAGGGTCCATATAGCTACATCGCACATTTGGTTTTTTTGAAGTTTTAATATAAATTCAAAATTAGTCTTATTTTTTCTCTCTCAGCACTTATAACAAAGCTAGGAGGTTTTAGGAGCTTGACTTGAAGAAATATACCTACTCGAACTTAGGTATTCTATACGCGCAGCTCGTGCGAATTGTTTATGATAGAAATTTAACTGCGTCACGCTGATGATGATTATCATCTTGAGGAATATCATCAGCATTAGCAGCATCATCAGACTTGCCCGAAGTTAATTGACTCGTTTTCGGCACAAGTTGCGATGGCTAGATGAGATTTTGTTAACTTTTTGTATAAAGGTCATCTAAAACAAAGCCATACACACATTAGATTACATCAACTTAAAACTCAAACACAGAAATTATGAAGTAATCTTAAGACCATAGCCAGCGGGTGATCATCAATGATGTCTGATATCTGAATTAAGATGTATTTTGGCCAAAAATTTAAGTCTAGGAATCTTATACCTATACAAAAGTTTAACTATATTCATAAAGTTCATGGGGTTGTTATTAGGTACAGAACTAAAGACAATGCGATGCTTTTCGTTGAACCTGAGTTAGGATCGTGCTTCGGTCGGTTTCGATGATTCTTTTTAGATAAAGCAAGCAACTTGGACTTTCTTAGAGGATTCAATTTATAAAGGGTGTTTTTTAAGAGGAATAGAACTTTGAAATGGAATAAAACAAAGAAGATTTTTTTAAATTGACATGAAATTTACTTTATTCGAAAGATAATCTTCTAGGATTATTATTTAAATATGATTTCTGGGATATGACCGCCACGGCTGGCACGGACGTAGTCTAATCTGGAGGTCCAATTTTTGATGACTTTTTCCAACATTTGTGGCCGTATATCGGTAATAACGCGGCGAATGTTGTCCTCCAAGTGGTCAATCGTTTCGGGCTTATCGGCAGCGTAGACTAGTGACTTGACATATCCCCACAGAAAATAGTTAAGCGGCGTTAAATCGCACGATCTTGGAGGCCAATTCACCGGTCCGTAACGTCAAACTATGCCGCAGCACGAACTGTGTGACATGTTGCGCCGTCTTGTTAAAACCACAGCTCCTGCACATCATGGTTGTTCAATTGATGAACGAAAATGTCAGTAATCATGGCTCTATAGCGCGGTCACCATTGACTGTAACATTCTGGCCAGCATCGTTTCGAAAGAAGTACGCACCAATTATTCCACCAAACCATCAAGCACACCAATTAGTCAGTTTTTTTGTGGATGTAACGGTGTCTCAACATACACTTAAGGATTATCATCATTCCAAATACGGCAGTTTTGTGTATTGACACATCCATTCAACCAAAAGTGAGTTTCATCGCTAAACAAAATTCGCTTATGAAAATTGGTATCAACAGCAATCTTGTTTTGGGCCCATTTGGGCACAATTTGGAAGCGTTGTTCAGGCGCCAGTCTATTCATGTTGAAATGCCAAACCAAACTTAAAATAAATCACTTGACAGCTGACAAAATGGCCGCCAGTTAAAATAGTGTTGCAAAATTAAAGTTCTATACTAACTTTCTTAGATGATTCAATTTATAGTAAAGTACCTCATTCTTTGCAAAGATTTAAAGAAAATATTGTTCTCATTCATTTATGGTCTTGATTCATCTAATTTCAAGAACTTAATCGTCCACCATTACTTGGGGCAATTGAGAATAATGAATATTAATAATGATTATCTCCTGGAAAACAAAACACGATTATTAGTATACGAATAACAATGTTTGTCTGCACTCGAATATATTCAAGAACCAAGCTATTTATCATTTTTACTTGAGCTATTATTTATCTTCTCTTGTTTTTTGTTTTTCTTTTTTTTAAATATAATTATCACTTATTAACAAGAGAAAGAAAAATTAAAGTGTTGAGGTGGGTATCTAAGGAGATTAATCATAATAAATATATCTATTTTTCTTAACAATATTAGAAGGAAAGCCTGAGGCGTTGTTGCAAGGTTTTTTTTTTTTGTTGTTTTATATTTTCTTATTAAATAATTGTCGTAATTGTCTGAGGTAAATTAAAAATAAATTATAACAAACAAATTAGTATAGAATTTCAAGGGGCACTTAACCAATTTACTTATTATCCAAAAGATAAGTTTTGTAGATTTAAATAAACCGGAAATTTTATGTTAATTTTTTTGATCTAATTTTGTGCTACCTTAGGGTTATAGTAATTTAGTTGTTTTTTTTGTGTATTTTTTTTTAAAATTCTTTTTTCTTAACATAACTGTTGGACAATGACTCCCAAGGCATTGAAAATCTAAACAATAAAATTTTGATAACCCTAGGAAAGAATATTTATTTAGAGAGGTATTCTATTTGTTGTGTATATGTCTTCTTTAGACCAGTTTATACCAATTAGGGGATAAATAAAGAATAATATTTTAATAAGAAGGTATTTATGATACAAATTCTATATAGATATAGGAAATACTGATATAAATCAACCAATTAGAAGACTTAGCGACATTTAATTGGATTTGTTGAATTATTCAGCCTTATCACGAATTCCATCGTAATCGGAATCTGACCCAATCCCGAAAAAAACTATCACCGAATCCGTTCGTAATGGCAACTTGTATGAGATTTTCCACTACGTTGGATTCTGTGATTGTTTTTTTTCGGGATTCTTAATAAGTTTCCGATTACAATGGAATTCATGATAGGGCTGATTGATTCAAAATAGCTTTTGTTAGGACATTTACGGGGCTCGGTTTGCAGAAATATTTCCACCCAAACATTTTTTTTTTTAGGGTTCAAAAGGTCCATACAAACAAAAAGTTGCAAATTGACAAGGTCTTCACTAGTGTTATACGATGTCCTAGAACTACATCGACAATATTTCAAAAAGCACACACTTTTCTTTATTCACGAAAACGTTGTAACTCTAATATCGCCAGTACTGTAAGTAAACATCATCATATTTATCGAAAACAACAAAAAAAAAAACAACCTGCTATTAGACAAACAACATGTTAATGATATTCGTCATCGTTGCTACATCATGTTCAAATAGACGTCTTGATCACGTCTATTTGACATTGATCTCTTCAACCATCATACTTCATATTCATAGGTATACAGTATGCACCTTGAAGAAGATCGTGTTTTTTTTATTTAAATATTTTTTTTTTTTTTTTAATATGCAATCTCATCCGGCAACATTAACGTATATTATCGTTATATGAATAAGATTCTATTTTCAAATCAAAGTTATCATTATTGTTTGCCATTCAAATGATGATGATCTCTCTAAAAAAAAAACATATATCATAATGTCTAATCGTTTAAATAAAAATAATAAAAAAAAAAAACATACTGGATACTTACAAAATATATAAATAATTTAAGATTCCAGTCGATGGGTGGTAGTTTAATTTGAATATTTTTCAAATTAACAAGTACTTAATTCAAATGGGAGTAGTTTATGTCTATTTTTATGTAAATATACCAATAATTTATAATTTTTTGTTGGTTTTGATAATATGTCAGTTCATATACTCGTATGTTGTATTTTGTTTTGGATATGTCATGGAAAATTGAATAGATTATTATCTTGTTTACATAATAATTTAATATTTTGATTTTTTCGTAGATTTTTGATTTCAAAAGAAATTATTGAAATTGATTTTAAAATCTACATAATCTACATGATTTTTCGACTGTTTGGAAAAATTGTTATTTTATTATTAATGAGCCTTCAATCCGGTATTATACGACCGTGAAAAATTGAAAATTATTTTTCTTTTACAGGTTTGGTGAAGCCATATGCATAAGCATAATAAATTGTATGCAAATTGAATTTAATTTTGACATAATTTCCGAATTTATTTGGTTTCAAATGTTTATTTTATTTTTTTTTTTACAAACTAAACTCAAAATTCAAATAAAAGAATAAAAAATTGAAATGCGACATGAATAAATTTTTAGGGAATTATTTGGCAATTTTTCGTTCAATCAAGATCAAGTTGGAAAAAAATTCCATCAATCTTTAAATCCGTCTAATTCTTCAAGGTTTATGGAAAACAAAAAAAAATAAAGATAGTGAGAATGGTTGAATCACTTAAGTATCACGAATTAACACGAGCATACACTGGCTCAAGTTTTAAGTTTTCATGCTGATTTAAACGTACTTAATCTGCTCCACAATATTTACGTCAACCAGTTAGCAGTTATTTTTTTTTTTGACAGATGTGTCAGAGTTGATAGGTCTTCTGGGAAATCTGTCAAGAAGAGATCTGTGCACTGATCGACCAAATTTATCAAAATCTCTGAGGCAGAAACCATTAGCAAATATATTTTTCAGAAATTTTTTTTGGAAGCCCTGAATCCGAGCTCAAAATGTTTTGACAACAAAAACTTTATTTTCCATTCCCAAAACCCATCGAGATATACATCAAATGAAAGGTTTTTTCGAACTCTATCCGCACCTGTAAAATAAAAACATGTACAATGTCTGTGTTTTAAGATTTTACTGAACCTTGACCCGAAACCTTATAAGAGTTTGGAAAGAGATATTTCCACAATTAAGACTGGGAAAGTGTTTGCGGTTTTCAAAATTGTGTATGTTGTCTGTTCAAGATCTTTCTAAAACAAAAAACCAAAAGATTCTCGAAATGCTTGTTTCCAAAATATTAGTCAAGTTTAAAGATCAACATCGTACGCCTACCATCAAGAAAGAAGTTACATTGATCTTCTCCGCTTACTTAAAAAAAAAAACAAAATTTCTAAGGTCCAGTTTTTCATTGCGAGATTAAAGTTAAACTCGAGTTAACTCATCAAATTTGGTGAGTTAACTCAGGATGCTTTTGATTTTTTATCCACCGAGTTTGTTAAGTCGTTCCGCATGTTCACTCAGGGGTGGAATCGGCTAAGGTGATAGTTTATTATCAATTTTTTGATTGTCGCTTTGACGATAGCTGTCTCTATCCTATCTATAGGGAAAGATAGAGAGACCAATCGTAAAAACGACGCGGTACGGGCCTTGGTTCCTCATTTTACTGTGGGTTAATTTACTTCTATATAGTAATCTAACTCTGGTTTAACTTATCACTGCAAAACTGGGTCTTAGTTTGACTTAAAATCTGCTTCATTAGGCAGACTTAAAATGCAGACAATATTTTGCCAACAACCTTATTGGCCACGCTACTGTGATCATAGGCAAGGAAAGTCAATTAATCGATCAAAAGTCCTCGCTCCAACAGATTCTAGAAAAAAAAAAAAACAGGAATTGCTAATCTGTATACACTATTTCATCTGAGGAGTTAGACATCTAGATCAAAGCCATTAAAATGTATTTTTTCCACAGCGTTTATAGTGAAAGTTGTCAGCAACAAATAACCTGGTATAGAGTGCTTAAATAAAACACAATGAACAATTACCTATAGTTTTGTTTAATTACAAGAATTAAGAAGCAATATCAAAGCAAAATAAAACAATAATCTACAAGCAATAGGCAACAATTTTAAAGTCTTTGAACTTCAAAAGGGTAATTAAATTCACACTTAAGACTGCAAAAGAAAAAAAAACAAGAGAAATCCTCCAATTCTTATCATCTGTACAAAAATAAATTAAAAGTAAATAATTAAAAGTCGAATTAAAAAAATTGCAACAGTAAAATTGTAGCAATTACTTGAAAATAAATAACATTAGCTCTTTAATTGTAAACAATTAAAGTTAAAGAGCTCTCTAAGAGATATCATTTACGAGTACTTAAAGATAATATTGTCAAATAATAAAAATTTTGTTTGCAAAAATGACTATAGCAATTTTTTAATCAAAATTTAAGCCAAGTATTACAGTACAACCTTTTGAAACTAACTCAGTCTAGGTATCATATTAGAAGCAGTATGGTCTCAAGTTCCCGAGACGAGACCGAGAATTTTCTTGTCTTGTGGCCAGTCCTACTTTTCCATCATCAATATATTCATCAGTTTCATAAAAACCTTTGTTTTTACACGAAACCAGACCTTTGCCATCATAGTAAATAGTTAAATTCACCATTTCCAAGGGGGTTGGTCCTACGGTTCGAATTACAAAATGAAAAGAGTACTTTTCGAAAGGGTTAGGCCGTTATTCTATACATCTTTACGTCTAGCTTAAGACAACATGCCCACTCTGAACAAATGTAGGTATTCTATATTTCCTTGACTGATTAATCCCTCCACTACTGTGTTCACCTTTTAAACTATCCAGCTAAAACCACCTTCTCATATCATCAAACCTCAATAAACAACCTCTAGGTTGAACGTTACACTGCTGTGCTGATGCATCGTCTACTAGATTTATACAGATTTACTATGCAAGACACCTTCGACAGCTTTGATGCTATAATATCTTAGTCTATCTGTCTACATCAGCTAGCATAAGTAAATAAAATAAAACACAACTTGCGTGTTATATGCATTTAGAAAATTAATTTATGCACGACTACATGTTAATTGATTAAGCTTAATGACGCGTTTTAACGTTTTCATTTGTTCGACGTTATGATTTATGATAGGCATAGACAAAGGCAAGCAAATTTGACTTGCGGTGTTATTTGTTTAACGTTTAACTAGGTATCTATGCATTTTTAGTCAAATATTTTATTACATCGAACTTTGAGACAAGAGATATAATTGTATCTATGCAGAATGAATATGCCTTGCAGTTGTTGTTGTTGGTAATTTAAATGTCATTAAACAATTTGCAAAATTGAGGGAGTTTGCTGTGCAGTGCATCGTTGCACGTTGAACATTGGTTGCATCCATCGCCATGAACCCACCATCCAGCCTCCATCATCAACCAACTATACCACGCCATAAACCTACTAACTCGAAGCTTGAAGTCTATTATTTGACAGTTCTTCTGTGAGAGGAGAATATATAGATTTAAGACACAATGTAGCCATTAATCATTCTGACAGATACATTCATTGGATACAATAAAATAAATGGTGCACAAATTGCTTACTAATTGTTTTGATGCAACCGTTTGTGTTTTGTGCAAAAGGCAACAAAAACAAAAAGCCTACATCAAACTCCGACAGCCGACGATTTGACCCATATTCAGTTTAAATGTTGTTTTTTTTTGTCTTCGTTTATACCAATAACAAAAAATGCATCATACAAAACTATAAACCATCAAAACAAGACTAAACCGCCATCTACTGGCCACCACACCGAACTAAACCGAACCATACAAGTCACCGAATAATGACTCACTCAAAAGACAAGAGTTTTGTATCTGAACTGAACTGAAATTTTATATCTGCGCGTATCTTTCAGCAGCAAAAATGCAATTTCCAGTTGCAAATGGCCCATAATAAATTAACTTAACACGCTTTCCTTTTTTCGCTCATTTTTTTTTACACACACAGGCCTTCCGCCAACAACGATGACGAAGACGATGACGCGTTGTGCCGCTGACTTCCTTATAAATACGAGTACAGACTTTACTTCGCCCTTTATTCTTCCATCTGATTGCCATTTTGAATCTCCTGACCGAATCTCGAAAATATAAAACAAAAAAACAGCTTTGAAAAAAAAAAAAACTGTGCTAAAAATGAAGGAAACAAATTGACGATAATCGCTATATCCATACACTAGAGTGTATAAAATACTCAAAGATATTTTTTTTTGTTTTTTTGATTCATGATTCTTAACGTTGTTGGACCACAGCTCATTTCCGTTTTGCGGGCCATTTGCTTTACGCCATCAGCAAAGCTGAAGTTGATATTGGTTGCTGGTTAGTTAGAAAAATAAATAAAGGGGAAAAGCCGCCGCCGCTGCCGCCGAGCAGCTATTGCGTCAAAATAAAGAAAAATATATATACTTAAATCTCAGAACAAATTACATATTATTTATTATTAAATTTGAGTAACATCGGTTTGGGCTTTGGTTAGGTTTCATTTTTTTTTTTTTTTTTTTTTTTTAACGGAAAGATTGAGCTTGGTGGTGTTATTTATTTGCTTCCGTTTTGAGTAGCATGTGAATAAATGGGGTTTCATCTTATTTTTTCTTCATTTTTGTGGAATGAGAATTTTAGAGTTTTCAGTAAAAATGTTCACTATAAGGCTATAAGTCCGTAATACAATTTTATTTAGATTTAGGGAGTTACTATGTATACGCTGGTTGGTATAAACTGGTCTTAGGCCAATAACAGGATTTAAGTGGGGTAATTATTTTTCGAATTTGTTACTTTGATTTGAAGATTTCTTAAGAAAAATATAAACTCGATTTTTAAAATATTAATTAAAATGTATTCCTGACTGGTATAAACAATATACTGACTACCAAAGCCTCGAAATAAAATAATTGTTTGTCATATTCTTTTACTTGTTCAGATACCAAATAATACTGTCTAGAGAAAAGAAGATAATGACACTATACATAATTTTGATTTGTATACCTTTGTTGGTACAAACTGGTCGAACCCAATTAGCAGGATGTACATAAGCAAATAGGGAAGGTATTTATTAGAATAAGGAGTTCTTTTGTATTCTGTTAATTTGATTTGAAGAAGTGTATAATTTCACTCCTATTATATGTTTTTTTTCGCTACGCACCCCGATTGGTATAAATACAAAACTAACTGCCAAAACTACAAACAGCCTCGAGAGTAAATAGTTTTTGGGGAAATGTACATTATTTCTTTAAATTCAGATGTCAAATAACACTAGATAAAAGATAATATTTCACACATTTTTGTTAATTTACACGCTAGTTGGTATAAACTGGTCTAGAGTAAATTCGACGGTTCAACTAAATGGGGTAGGTTTTATTTATTTAAATAAAGAGTTTTTTTGTATTTATTTTCATTTGGAGTTTTCTCAAGACTAATATAAATAATTTCAGTCATATTGTATGAGTTATTCGACTGGTATAAGGAAAAAAATGAATGCCAAATCCACAAAAAGTTTCGAAAGTTAATACTTTTTGAGCATATTTGTTCACTAAATTCATAAGCCCAACATCATTATCTAGAGAATAGATGACGAAATAATTAAATAGAATTTCGCTGATATGTGTCGGTAATTGGTATAAACTAGTGAAACACACAAATGAACTAAAATTGCAAGTAAAAATGGAACGAAACAATTTTGTTTAACTTTGATTTTGACAGATATCTTATGGAGTTAAATGATGTGGTTCTGTCAGCGCTCTAGTTTTTTTTTGAATTGTTAACACAAACAAAATAACATTACATAAGCTTTTTCCAATCAAAATATAATATTTGTACCTTTTTTACTTGTCAGTTTTTTTTCTGTCAATGCCACTCGAATTTCTAATTTTATTCCATCAAATATTATCCGATATTATGAAATTAATGGAATTAAAAATGTCAGTAACCCTCGCCTGCTCTTCGGAATATCAAACTTGAAGTGAAGGCTAACACCCCTATAACGACTATCAATTATCAATTGATAGTTGACAAATATTGAAAATCGATATTTTACAACCCAATTGATAATTGCTGGTCGTGATAGGGCTGTTAAATTTCTCATTTGAATTCATCCAGAATATAAAGTGAATTTATCCCATACCAACGTTACCATCCAGACTATATATCTTGTTTAGCCGCCAAAAAAAAAATGTAAAACATCGTGAATTGCATATTAAAGAACATAAAGTTCGCTGTATTCTTCAATTTAACAACCCAAGAATTGTTCTATTATTTTTTTCTCCAAACGATATGGTGCGA
This sequence comes from Leucozona laternaria, assembly GCA_932273885.2. Classification (NCBI taxonomy): domain Eukaryota; kingdom Metazoa; phylum Arthropoda; class Insecta; order Diptera; family Syrphidae; genus Leucozona; species Leucozona laternaria. The sequence goes on from OW026366.1 coordinate 6,797,851, forward strand.
TGGCCCTGGCCATATTACCACTCTCCCCCATCAATAACTCTTCTTCCCATATACATATACAAAAGCCCCATTAACTCAAGCCAAGTCAAGTATATTCACATCCTCCCTCTTGAAAGAAAGTCAGTTGTTATTTTCAAGAAGTGGAAAATATTATAAATCCCTCGCGACCTCGACCAAAAGTATAGGTATATATAGCCTCATATTCCCATAGTCGTCATATCGCTTAACCCTATCTATCATGATGTTTCGCATCAAATAGCACCCTTTGCTGATATTATTTTTGTATTTTTTTTGCATTTAATTCTTTGCTGTTGGTCGCGAAATGCTTAAAGGCAGTACCAGTACCTATATAAAAGATGCATGCAGCATGCCTCTTTAAAGACTCGATCGTGGCTTGAAGCGTGAAATCCCCCTTTTTTTTGTGCCTCGTGTTTTTGAATAGAAATTGCAACACATAGTAGTCCTTGTATAACTCGCGTCTAAGTACGGATAAAGAACAATAAGTAAATGGAAGCAAAAACCACTTTGAAAATGAATATAAAAATATTCTCACGAAAACTAAAAGATACAAAGATGCAATTTTTTTTTGTTGTATTTTTATTCACAATTTATGCAGCCACATCTGTTTTTTTTGGTGCAATGGAGTTTTATGTGTTTTTATTGTATTTTGGTTTTTTTTTTTTAATGTTAAATGGAAAATAGAATAATAAAGCAGATGGGGTAATAAGAGAATAGAACCATTCCAAGTTCAATGGCGTCAAATTGGTGTAGCTATTCGGAAAGAGGTTGCATATTCTTTCCGTCATTTAAGGAGTTTAATTGGATTTTTTTTTTGTTTTCAACTTTTGAAGTGAAGTGTGAATGAAAATATTGATTTCCGGTGCATTTTTAATGCTTATGGGAGTACTTAAGTCTCATAATAGACGGGTAAATGAAAAATAGAATTACTGCGATTTCAAAATTCTGCACTCACAACAAAAATTATGCTCTCCACAAGGTTGATGGAGCCTTCACCTCTTAACCCTAAGATGATCCGTGAGGGTATTACCTATAAAAGGTGAAAAGGTTGTGACATTCTGCTGGTATGAGCATTTCGCATGTGAACTAACACCTATTGTGGCCATTTGAGATACTAAAGTGCTACTTATTCAAGTACCTAAGTCTGCACTGCGATATTGGGCCCTAGTAACCCTATACTCTGTCCAACAAAAATAGGCAGTACACGTTTTATGGGAAAGCCTTTTCAAAATCAGTAGCGTGCCATACTTTTTTACCATATTAAATGGAAATAACTCCTCCACAAAAAGTGTTTGCTCGCCCGTGAATTTCCAATAGCATCTGACACAGACCCAACGTCGTATTCAAGGCACATCTGAGTGTGCACTGAATTGGTGTGGCCAATGGCGATTGGCTGCAGCTTAATGTACATTCAGAGTTACCCGTGTCCATTTGGTAATTCGTTCAGCTTTTTTTCCTTGAGTTTCTGTTAAGGAGCTTTTGATTTTCGAGCTTTAAGAAAAAGCTTTTCATGATGAGTGACACTACGACAACCCTGTGAAAGCTTTAATGAAGGACAGATTTATGCAATCCACTGTGGCCAGATGAGAGGCAAACGTCCTACCTTGCCTACACTACCAAGTTTTGTTGGACAGAGTATAGAGTCAGAGGCTTAGCGGGTGGGCCGACTAGCTTCAAATTTTGTAGAGAGCATTTTTATGTCATTCTCTAGAGTGGAAATTCGAATTTTTTGTTTGAACTAATCTAGAACGGATAGCTGCCATACAAAAATTTTGTTTTTTTTTTTTTCTAATTTTCTCAAAAACGGTTTAACGATTTTAATTAAACCGGATTTTTCCCAAAAGATTCAAGCAACAGATATTGGAATTTCACGGTTTTTGGGGGAAATGGTCATATTTTTGGCGTATTCGCGTATATCTTTTCAATTATTAGACTTATCTTGTTATAATTTGGCAACCTGGTATGTACTCATAAACAGTAACACAATATACAGGGTGATTCGCATAAGGTGTGACAAAAAACTAGAGCGTGTAGGTTGAGTCGAGACAAGAAAAAAATCGTATAGGAGAGGGATCTATTCCCCGCCCCCCGTTTAGTCAGAAGGGGAAATTTTCTAAAAAAAAATTGACTTCAAAGAGAAAAAAAAAACAATGGCAACACTTACAATGCCATATTATATCTTTTTGTAAAGCCAGAAATCTCTTCTTTTATATTCTTTTTAAATAAAGATGATTTAGGGAAAAATTTTTGAAAAATAAATTTTGAAACTCAAAGTTCTGAAAAAAAAATGCATTTTTGAATTTTGTTCAAAGTTTTACGTTACTGGTAGTTTTTTTTTTTATTTTTAATACTAAAAGCTTTTATTAATTTTAAGTCAAACACCAAAAACCCAAAATTGAAAATAACAGAAATAAAATTTCTGAATTTGATTCAAATCCGTTGCTTAAGTTGCTCTAAAGATCCAATTTCCAATACGTAGGTATTAAAGTAGATTTAGTTATTTTCAATTTTCTCAAAAAGTACAAGACATTTCATCATCCGGTTTTCTTTATTTGACGAAAAATTTATAAGTGCATTGATTTTTGAAAACAAAAATAGTACTTAATTACGTAAAATTTTGAAAAAAAAAAATAGTTAAATATTTGTTTTTATTTTTTTTTTCAAAATTTTGAGTTCGAAAATGTTTCAAAAAATTTTTATTAAAACAACTTTCTTTAAAAAATAGAATAAATTAAGAGATTTCTGGCTTTACAAAAAGGTATAGCATGGCATTGTAAGTATTACCGTTGATTTTTAATATTTTTTTTCTGTTTTAAGTAATTTTTTTTTAGAAAATTTCCCTTCCGGGTAAATGGGGGGGGGGATAAACCCCCCATCCGTATGATTTTTTTCTTGTACAGGCTCTAGTTTTTCCTCACACCTAATGCTAATCACCCTGTATTTTTAGCTTACCTAAAGTCTGCAATTGAATTGATTGCGTTTAAAAATTCTTGCAAGAAACTTTTAATTGGATGTTTTATTCTTCACTGAACCCAACAACAAAAAAAAGTATGTTCCAATTAGAATAGATTATTTCACCTAATCAGACAAATTCCTTGTCTAATTATAGCACTTCAATTTCGCTAAGCTGCATTCATTTCCAGTTAAAACCACTGCTTATTTCAAATAGTATACGCGCTACCTCCACCTCCCTAATCTTTTCAATTTTCTATAGTTAGCCTATAGTTAACAACCATCAACCATCAACCTGAATGTAATCGTCTGAGTTTTTATTTGAAAACAATTGCTCCCACTTAGGCAATCCATTTGCATTCAGTAAAAAAAAAAAATAATAAAATGCCCTTTTTTAACTGCATTTCCTAGGTATCTACCTTTACCTACAATAAGGCTTCCTTAACTCAAACTCTCCATCAAAAGCACTTATTTGCCCTGAAAGCTATATCTAACCAAACCAGACCAGTTCCACCCAAAAGATTACTTCAGACTAATTAATGAATTAAACAAAAAAAAACAAAAAATAAAGAACCCCGCCGCCGTTAACTAAAAAGGTAAACAAAAGATACTTCAAGTATCTCAAAGTTTTTGCCACTTTTTGGTTTATGTATCTTTCCAAAAGTATAGGTACCTACCTACTCGTATACCGCACCTATAAATCAAAACAAACTCTCGAAACTCGAAGAAGAAGAAAAAAAAAAATAAATCTATGCTTGTCCAAAAATATCGCAAGATCTCAAGACATCACACATCAGACCAGTGGTTTCGGATTGTTTATGGTCACCTACCACATTCTACCAAATTTGAATTCATAATGATGTGACAGAATTTGAAATTCCATAACAGTTACAAATATCTATATTTGGCTAAACCCATAGATACTATATACGTACGTTAGCTTGGATTAAATTTGCAATTCACATCTTGATAATGGTGTGTGTGGGGAATTTGCATACCTCTAGGTAAATTCTATTTGTACGCATTAAGCTTTGTGGATAGTCGTTTATGGGTATATGAAAAATGAGGCGCTATAAAATAGTACCTTCGGCGATCGAGGGCGAATTGAATTCCCATTGAAAAAAAAAAAAAAACAAAAACTCACACGACACCACCACACGTCGCGTCGTCGGTTGTTGAGCGGACGGGAAACCTTTGAAAGGCTTTTTCAATTTTTCTGTGACATTAGATATTGCTGGAAAGGTGACGGATATTAAAAAAAATAAAATATCTTCAATCTAAATTTTTTTTCTCTGTCAAACACCATCACCTTGTGTATCGATATCGAGACTTCAAAGAAAATATCTTATTTCGTGTCGTTTTATAAAGCCGTGTATCTCTGGCTGGAGCTAGATATAGCCATTTTATTCAATAATTTCTAAATTGATCGATGGATGTGTGACAGCCGCAGAACGGGATAGTGTATTATCCCGATTAACGCACCGAGTATCATCTAGGTCACGTCATTGTGGATATGGATGTAAGTTGCACTCTGTGTGTTAAGGTTACAGAGAAAAAAAAAAAAATATGTGACTATAATCTCGTCTTGGTTGTCTTACCATATTTAGAGGCGTTATAGTCTTTTTTTTTTCTCTCAGTTCAATTCAATTCCATTTTGTTCAATTAGGTTTTTTTTTCATTTTTGTATGAAATGTCGTAGGATGGAGTTTGTTGTGTACCTATATAGGCTCGGCAAATTGGAAAGAATAAACAAAACAACAAAAATCGTGAGAAAATTTGGCGTCTGAGCTAGCGCTTTGGGGTTTTGTAGAGTTTTGATCAGCTACTAGGCTAATTGAATTACACTACTATTTTTTGTTTGTTTGTGGGTCTTAATCCATATGACATGGTGTTTAAGGTTGTGAGACCATGTGGTCATTGTGGACAGAGTTGCGCTTGCATAGAAATTGTCGTCTAATCAATCTCCACCCCAACTTCGAGGCTTTGACAGGTCTTGAGGTAGGTAGATCTTGGTGTCTGTATATATACCTAGCTGATGATTGATAGTTGCTTTTAGTTGAGACACTAAATGTGCATTAGTTTCTAGGGGAATATTGTCTATAGTTGATGTTAAGACTAAAAGATTATCTCAAAAGAAGAATTTCAGCCATCTTATTTTCAGATGTTTCTGGAAGCGTATCTAAAAGCAGACAATTTCTGAAATAGCTTTTTATGAACTTAAGTGGAGAAATCATTTCATCCTCGTGTTTTTAAAATTGGAAAGTCTATATTTCGAAAGCGAATTGAAAATATTTTACAAAAACTTCATTTTTTTTAAGAGCGAATTTCGAAAAACTGTAATTGTTTACTTTTGAGCTAATTTGTAAAATAAATATTTCTTGTTAATGATAGCTCTTTAAAAAAATATGTGAATGCTATTTTGTAGAGGGACACATAGCCGTCAAATTTTTAATTAACTACTTTCCGATAGCACTCTTCACATTTTTAGAATAATCTGCGAAAAACTGTTATTTTTGATATTTGACATTTTTTTTTTTTAATCGAAATGTCTTCTTAACGATTGCTCGTAGGAAAGAAAATGTCACCATCTTTTTTGTGGAAAATCATATAATCTACAAACTTTATATAAACTACTCGGTAATAGCTTTAAACCTGTAACGGCCAATTTCTTCACAGAGTCCTAACGCTAGTTCCACATAGATACTAGTCCGAAAATTAGTACTCAAATTGGTATCAACTAATTTCTTCACACAAGTTCTAGATCCTAGTCCTGTCAATTTGGTACCGAGTACTACTAGAACTCTGTACTGACTAGATCTTCAAAATCAGCTAGTACCTGGTTACTATACCAGTTGCTTGTACTCAAATCGGTACCAAATGATTTCTGCACATAAGTAATAAGCTCTAGTTCCGTCAAGTTGGCACTGAATACTATTTAGGACTCGGTATTAGGTTAGGTTAGAAGGGGTGATAATACGACAAGCCGCATCATCGCACTCGGATCTCAATGGATCCATTGTGGTCCCCAGGGTAGGTGGGGTGAAAGAGGATGGGTGAGGAAGATTTAGTATGGAGCTTAGGTGTGGGTGTAAGGTGCCTCCCTGAACCACCCTGAACTCTTGATAAATTTCAGGATGTTCCTCAGTGGCAGAGACGAGATGTCATTCCGTTCTTCAAAGAAGTACTCTCCGAGGGCTATTTTTCTGGTTCTTGCCAAACTAGGGCATTCACAAAGGAAGTGATAAGAGCCCTCCTCCGCCTCTTCATCTTGACACCCTCTGCATAAGTCAGATGAGCTGATGCCCATTCTTCGCATGTGGGTTCCCATTGAGTTATGACCTGTTAGGATTCCAACCAAAAGGGATAGTTGAGGTCTGTTAAGTTCGAGAAGGAAGTCCGTCTTTTTCTTAGAAAGGTTCGGCCATAGATTCCTCGACACCCGACAAGTATCAATTGCTGACCATCTATCGTTTGCGGCTTCGAGAAAAACTTTGTAAATTCTGCCTTTTTCTTTTTCTAGTGGCATGAAAACGGAGGATTCAGTTTGGCTTAGATCAAGAGAAGATCCTATTTACTTGGTATTAGCTATAGGACTTTAAAATCGGCAGTCTAGTGGCACTAATACCTAAATCAGAGTCCTTTTTTACATTTTCTTCAAATAATTCGTTGCTGAATTTCGATGGCTTCTTGGTTGTGGTTTTTTAAATAGGTTAATAACTCAGGTTTAATTGATTTTTAATTTTCATAGACGTAAATGCAGACGTAAAAGTACATATTACCACGGTTTATGGACATTACATCGAGAAACAACTCCCATCTGAAACGATCAATAGTTTTGTAGACAGTTTCGACAAGCCTATCTGCACATGTCCCAAAATTTTCAGATATGCGTTGTTGTTTTTGCATAAGCTGTTTTGACAAGTGAGTAAAAAAAACCTGTCCCGATAGCTTTGAATAGTTTCTCGAACGCGACCAAAGCATTGCATGAACCGAACATGAAATACACACAATAAAGGGCATCTCTCCAAACCTGTCACACACATACCTACACAGAAAAAAAAGCAAAACTCCACACAAAAAATAACACTCAAAGTTCTACTTAAATCAGAGCACCACTGATAACTACAGCAACGAAGACTGTGTAAATTGAAGACCGGAAAACTGTTGAAGTCACTTTCGAGTGACATATTTCATAGTTGATGCTGATATCAAAGGACACAGTTATCGCAGAATGGATATTATGTCCTCTTTTTGTTTAAGTAGACATAATCCATTCAAAATAAAATAAATATCGCTGTCAAAATAATATTTGAAATGTCAAAATATTGTCAAAATCACATTTATACCAGTTTTAGACGTATTAAGTCTTAGTACCTCCTCTAGGTGAATTTAGATCCGCTACTAGGGATGTGAAGAAATGCTCAGGACCGAGTACCAGAGCTAGTACCTGTGGTCTAGCCAGACTGGGTACAAGGCTGGCTAAGTATACTTCTGTGAAGAAATTAGGCGTAAGTGTTATATGCGAACAAACGTCATTTTTGACATTTAATCATGAATAACTTTTTTTTGCAGATTTCAGATTGATATGGACTTTTATCAGTTCATTTTTAATGATGATTCAAAGGTCTGTAGCATTTTTTAGCTTTATGCGAGTTACTTCTAGTGAAAAAACAACCTTGAAAAATGATTGTGGTTGCACATATCTAATAGAAATCCTCATTCCTCAACCAATTAAACATCGATCTGTCAATCATATGTCAAATCGGAATTTAAAATAAAATTCAACTTTCTAAATTCTTTAAACTTAAATAATTTATATATTAACATTTAATTTATTTGTATTTATATATAGAAAAAGGTATTTGGAACACACAACCATTTTAAAATTCACATCATTTACAAAGCCAATTGTCCACCTGTTAGTTGCAATTGCAACACAAAATTATAATCAACTTCTGATCAATTCATCATTAATTGCGACACATTTTAATTAAGTATACTCTTAATTAGTTGCGTTTATATATGTATTTTTTTTTTTTTTAATTTAAGAGTTTCTTTTTTGCTACTGGAATAGAATTAAAATAAATCGTATACCGATTGTGAACATGTTGTTTTAATTGCTTTGCCATGCAACTCTAACCTACGTACATCCGTTGGACAACATCAAACAAAAATGATTTATTATTTAATCACAGAATTCGCATGATTGTCATCGAGATTCAAGATTCAAGATCTCTCCTCAAATGGTGATGTTTGATGATGATTATGATGATGATAATCATGATCATGATGCTGATGAATGTGTGTGCGGAAAATCTGCACAAACTAAAGTGCGAAAGTTAAAAAAAAAAATAAAAAACAAAAACTTGTCCTTATATGCAACACCAAACGACTTTTTAGCGACATTTTCAGATGTCATGTTAAGTGTCATCAAGTGGTTTGATGTGCCACTTTGTCGGCCTGGATAACAAGTTCTATCGCAAAAGTCTTTGGCAAAAAAAAGAAGATTTATTTTAAGAATTTATTTCTTGTTAAATTCAAATCCGAAGGAACAGATGGAGCAAGGAGAGAGAGAGAGAGACAGAGATCTGATTGTAGGATGTTGAGTCTTAGTTTATTTAAAAAAAAAAATATTAACGCAGCTGATTGGAGAAATCACCATAAGGAGTTCAAAATGAAACGACTGTTTAAACTATTTGCATATGTGAGTATTCGTTATTCGAAAGAAGTTGAAACAGAGTCATATCATAAGGAAGAATAATGATTAAGACACACTGCGCGTCATTTGATTGAGTTCGATTATTTTAGCTGAATGGGATGTGGTGTTCCTGAATTTTAATACTCCTGTGGTGCATACGTTCTGTAACACTCGCATGGATGAAGTTGGTCGAGAAACGATGAAAAATGGAACAAAACTCATACAGTTTGTTTCAATTTTCATCGTTTCCCGACTGATTTTATCGATGCGAGAGTTACAGAACATAGGCACTGATATAATTAAAAGAAAGATATCATTTTGAATGGCTTTTATCTTTTTTTTTTACTTTTTTGCGATGTTCTTCCGTTCGCTTTTGCAGTTCCTCTAATTTCTTGTTTTAAAATGAAACAACATATTTTATGCTGCATTTACACGATCGATTAATTGTTAAAATTTTTTCCATTTTGTTTGCCATCAATGAACCTGATCGTGTAAATAGTCAAAAATCTCCGATTATTCAACAAAAATTAGAAGCAATAGGGATTTTTACAAAATTGCAATATATCCCCCTCTCGTTTATTGACAGACGTCACCTTGGCGAAAGAACGTCTCTAGCGAAAAGCCTTCTAAATTTCACAGAGAAAATATATAAGGCATACGAAAGAGTATTTGAATATAATAAATATTAACACAATCAAGCGACATCAAGTGTATCTAGTTTGTAGGTAATTTGCTTCAATTTAACAAGTCAATCTCTCTTCCATATAATTATGAGCAATAACCACAAATGCGGTGGGATTTCTTTGAATATTTTTTAAAGTTAGTTTTTATTTATTGGTAATTTCAACAAATTTAATGAAATTAACTACGTATGTTGCAAAATCAATTCTTGAAATTAATGTCAGAAATTCGTTGATTTTGTAATACTTTCCGATCTATAAAATGAGTTCAGTAACTTTTGGTAAATTGTTCGCCTTAAATATGCATTTGAGACTGTGTCACCGTGTAGAAGTCAATGTGACTTTTTAGCAGCTAATGTAGACTGTCAAACTATAAACTGTCAAATTTCATTAAGGGGTGGCCACTAGCTATAAGGTGGTGCAAGAGTATTGTTATAATGTGAATGTCCTATAAATGGCGTCGGATTTCTACAGACAAATGCTAAAAAGTGTTTTTTTTTTCCGCAAGTTGCTGAAGTGGGTCTGCAGTATTGTTGGGTCCAGCAGGACAGAACAACCGCTTACACGGGACAGGCAACGATTGACCTTTTGGAACACCAATTTATGACAATCCTTTCGCCCTACTTTGTACGTCAAAACTTAGATTGTTGCTTATCTGTCAAACTATAAAACGTCAAATTCCATTAAATGATGTCTAAGACGTTGATGGTTTAAAAAAACCTATTAACAATCCCCAATTTTTGAGATTTACATGGTTGGTCTAGAAAAAAAGCATAATGACATTTGGGTCAAATTGACATTTAGGTCAAATTATGTAATAAACGTCAAAATTGGGTTTGTTTTCTATCTGCGAAGCCATCCAACTGTCAAATTCCATTGAAGGATGACTATGATGTCGATGGATTGAAAAACTACTAAAAAAGTTAACATTTTGACTATGTGCGTTCATCGTCTAATCGTAGCCTAATGCTGGGCTTACACGACTGATTGTTTCTGGCACATTTAAGCAATTTATTGACATAATTGGTTTTATGTCAAACTATGTTACACAATGGCACAAAAAATATACGTCGGTTTGTAAGTGACGGAAGTCATTTTTGTACGTCAAACAAAAGTTTTATAGCATCTTCAAATAGCACTCCCTTAAATTCAAATGTCAAATTTCGAGTTCCATCATCCATCAATTTAAAAATAAGTATAATGCTTGTAGAGATCAATGAGTCTTTCATTATAATGTCGGCTTAGAACTTCCTAAACCAACAAAAAATCGTATATATTAAGAAAAAATAAAATAATATCAAACCTTATTTCCGGCTCTTCCAATAGTCATGGTATTCCCAATAGGCGGACAGCTTTGTCGTTTGAAATCCTTTCGAATGGCCAATTCATACCATGGAATAATCGGTTTACTCCTAAGCGTCGTTTGACATCCAATTTTAAAATCCAATGGATCCACATAATCTGGGGCAAGAGTAATTACACCACCAGCACCATCACCATCACCATTGTCACCATCTAAAGCCACAACATCATATAAATTCCCGGCTGACTTATTTGTCCCATTTACAGAGAGTAGCGAACTAGTCATCCGACCACCCACCGTGTGACTGCGTGTGTGTCCCAAGGTGTGATATCGTCGATCACCGCTCAATAGCACAGGCATAGCCGAAGGCACAACTAGAATCTCATCGGCATCCCCACATCCGCCATCACCATCACCATCGCCACCATCACTGGAACGATCTGTCTCCTGGGACAAACGATTCTGCCGATGCAGATGTCGATGATGCAGATGGCGACGTTCCTCCAATATCTCCGCACTAGAACTGCGATTGTTCATATCGAATGGCTGGTAATAGTTCGTTTGGGAATTGTAAAAGTTGTAACTTGTCTTTGGTTCGTTATTTGTACATAAATCCTTGGAATGCTGTTGCTGATGGCTGGATTGAGAGTTGGAGTTGAAAAATTGTGTGGTTGCTGTCGATGATGAATTCGCCGTGGAATTCATAAATCTCTTACTATCCACAAGCGAGTGGGCTCTTTTGTACTTGTTTATCGTGCTGGATCGCATTGCGGGACGGTGATGGCGTTGTTCGATAGCCGATGCGGACATATCTTGCATTTCGAAGATATTCCCCGGCGAATAGGCTTCTAATTCGTCGAAGGACTGCGAAATACTACCTCGTGATGGGGCGTATTGTGGCGATTCTGGCTCGGAGAAAAGGAAAATGTTGTCTTCGGGCGGGTAATCGGGAGTTTTTGGCGTCGCACTACTTTGCAGTGAGTCCAGTGAGAATCTGGAATTCTTTTTGACATTTTGATAGTCAGGAGCTCCATTAGTTCCACCCATTGCCGACGATGACGAAGACTCTGATGGTGGGCGAAATGTCGAACAGGGTATAAGAGAATTCGGACTGGAATACAGTGGCTCTCCATCGATGGTTGGAGTCTCGACTTTAACTCCAAGCGGAGGATGTTTGACAGCATAATCAACTTCGTTGTTGTTGTTATTATTGTTAGTCATATTCGCCGCACTACTGCCACTGCAACTGCTACTATTGCTGAAGTCACTTTTCAGCGACAGAGTTCGCGTTCGTTCGATTTGATCGGAGGCACGACTTCGCGTCCGACAAAGACCACGCGTTCGTATCGTTGCATAGCCATCGTGGATCTGTGCATGAGCCTGCTGTGGTGGACGAACCACAGACATGACTTAATTTTTTTAAATCACTTTTTTTTTTTTTTGTTATAGTTCTTTGGAAGTTCTTGTTTTTAACATTTTTTTATTGCACATTTGAAGAGATTTTCTAGATGGGGAAGATGATTTATTAAGTTTGTGTTTTTTTTTTTTTTGTGTTCACTTTTCACACCGCCACGCCGCCGCCGATCATCAGTGAATTTTGCTAATTAAATTGTCGTTAATCATAATAAAAGTAAAGTTAAGTCGCGAGTGCTGCGACAAAAGATGCATCTGCCACGAGGGTTTCAAATGGTGTACGATGAATGCATATAGTGAAGATGATAATTTATGGCTTTTTGGCAGTCGAGAAGAGAATAGGCTTGGATTTTTTTTTTGAATGCATGGAAAATAGGTAAAATTGGAGTTCAAAACAATGAAAATGCTATCAAGCGATAGAAATAAAATCCACAACTGGATCGCACGCAATTGCTCTTACGGTTAATTGGGAACAATAAGAGAAATAATCTGGAACAGTATGAGTACAATTTGAACATCTTGAAATACCAGTAACGAGCTATTTTCGAAATTCGCAGAGAAAGTATATTTTCATATTTTTTTCGAATTTGGTTTGACAGCTGGATACAATTTCGAATATGCTTCGATAGTTAACTGTTTTGTTTAGTTGTTGTTTCACTCTATTTTGACATATCATGGAGGATATCGTGAATAAAATTTCCCTATTGGAATAAATTTTCCAGGTGAATTTGGCTATCATTTCAATAAGCCAAATTTGAGCTCACGAAGTGGAGTTGAAAAGTATTGGCGTTTCAAATTTTCGAAGATGGGACATATGTATTTCCAGGGTAATTTTTTATTCATAAATGTAGACATGTATGCATCGAACTTTGACGCTCTGATTCAAAAGCTATTGAATTCATTTTAATTGAAGTTCGCTCGATTTACATAATATTCGAAAAAAGTTTCGAAATTAAATTCGTTTTGAATTCGAATTCTGTGCAGGGAAGTGGATAATTTTGAAATTCAATTTAAAATTTCCAAGAAAAAAAGTAATTAAATAAAATGGTCCAGATCAATCAAAAAAACTTAATCCTGTATTCGTATTCATCAAATCTATAAGGAGAGAAGGAGAGAGCATTTATCGAAACGGCAATCACTCGTTATCCACCTAACGTTACAGTGTCTTACCTAATCTGGGGCCGGAATAGCAAAATTGGACGATAATTATTATCCAAATGAAGAATTTTACGAATCTGTCAATGCCAAAAGTGACAGCAATTACTTTGGTGCATTTGACAGATGGGAAATTGCCAAGGAAAACAAAAGGCGGTTTTTTTTTATATCATTCAATAAGTGTTTTGACTTTTAAGTATAATTTTAACTACAAAATGATTTCTTTTAATAAAAACGTCACAAAATATCAGTTAACAAATGTCAGTTTCGTCAAACTGAAGACTTTGACGTTTATGAATAATAGTGAGAGAAAGAGGGATATTTTTTCGTGGGCACCAGGGCTTTTGTTGCATTTCCTGTTGGTGGTGAGCACACCCGAACTTACAAAAACTTGTTACAATTGCCCTAAATACTTCCATCACATTTCTAAACCAAAGAAGTTAAGTATGTAGATCAACGTCTTAATATCCATAAAAATCGACTATATGCCTCTCATACTTCTTCCCCCAAACAAATGTCAGCTTAAAAAAAAATAAATAAAAACTAAAAATGCATAATGCATATAATCAAGCACAATACTGACTAATATTCAATTACATCATCACCAACCTAGGTGCTCAAATAAACAACAACAAAAAATAACAACCTCTATAAGACTTCATTATGTTTATTGTGCACCCAAAGTGACACCATAAATCTCACGACTTCATTTATTACCAAAATCAAAAGCTTAGTCAAAGGAAACAACAAAAAAAATCAAAGTTAAGCTTCAAAGAAACAACACAATTAGACACTACAACGCCATGGCTTGTGAAGAACAGCATCACACACACAAAAATAAAGTAGTTCTTCAAGACTCTATAGGGGATCAAGTTTCAAATCGATCCAAAAGATTAGTCAAAGGCAAAACGAATGCAACAAAAAGAGTCTCTCTCGCCATCCAGCGGGAGTTAGATTTAGATACATAGATTCAAAAAAAAAAAAAAACAAAAATAAATGCTATTAAACTTGGTCGCCTACATAATTCATTCCAATAGCACAATGGCACAATGTTTGCGTTAAGGATCTCCAAATATATGTAGATACCGGCTATAAGTGCCTTTGGTGCCTCCAAAGTATATAAGAGTTGCCTCCTACTATTTTCTTATTCCAACTCAACCAATCCAATTCGATAACTTAAAAACGATAATCGAAAAAAGTTTAAGCGTGACACTATTAATCTCTATCCGTTCCGTTAAGGAGATTTTCACTCCATCTTGAGAGTGGCAAAAAAAAAAACAGAATTCCTTCCTAACGGTATACCTATACAATGTTTGCTTTGCCTCGAGCGAAAATGCAAAACTCTATTGTCATTTCCATCGATCATGTCAAAGTCAAATGTCAAATGCTATCAATCTTCGAATTGGTGGTGACAGTTGTAGTTGGTGTGCACACTTCTTTCGAAGTGCTGCAACTTCGTCGGTTTCGGTTGCCGAGCTGTCATTGTCACCAGTAGTTGGGCAAATAAAAAAAAACTAGGGAACCTCGCAAGCCAAACAATTGACGGGTCTTGAAGTTTTGTAGGAGTTTTTTTTTTTTTTTTTTTTTTTTTGCATTTCAAATGGATTGCTGCATATCATCTCACCCAGAGAGTAGCGAATGTGGTGATGATATGGCGTGCCTTATTGGCGCGGAACGCTTTTTCCTTAAAGTCATATATCCGTATGGTCTTTGTGTTTGGTTAAGATTTGAATACCTTCCTAGCTTCCTACATATATCAGCTTGTTAGTTTTTGTTTTCGTATAGTCTTTGGTTGAGGAGAGGGTTTAGGAAATATTTGCACTCTTCTTGGCATCCTCTTGTTCGAAGACCATCATCATATACGATAGGAATCTTCTTCAAAAGGAAAACTTTCACATTCTTTTCTGCCGCATGCATCGTTTGTGATTGGGATTGGATGGTAGGTAGGTACCTTCGCTGCTTCTTGGCCAGCCAGCATGGTTATTTATTTTGATTTTTTTTTTTATGGGAAAATGGGAAAAATAACTTTTACACAACGAAAAAGTTTGAAATTAAATTGGAAAATGATTATAAAGTTGACCGAAACGGTTTCGCATTTTCGCATTTGTGGTCAGATATATTTTTTTTTTTTCACAACTTCAGATTTTGTTGCTGTTGTCTTCAATTTATATGGTGAGAGTTTTGAATTACCTTTAACCAATGGTGATGAGATGAGATGAGAGAGGTTGTGTATCGTTAGCTTTTGTATCACATCACAGATTGCATTAATAAATTTATATAAGTTAGGGAAAAAAAAAAAATAAAAACTGATACAGGTCTCGTCTCCTCGTGAGTGTGTCACGCAGCACCAAATGTTGGTTTATAGTTGCTTGACAGCATAAATCGCGATTAAATTACGTCTGTTTGCTCACACGTTTGTCTTTTTTTTAATTTTTTTTTTTTTTTTGTAAATTGAAAAGCAAGAGTAGGCAATTGGAGGCTTATTATGCGGATGTGAGGTTTTGAATTACATTATATGAGTGGTTGGGATTTTTTATTTTGTGCAATTTTTTAAATAAAACGCAAGAAAGTTTTTGTTTAAATTTTTTGTTCAAATTGCCATTGAAAGGTTGATAGAGCTTGATTATGAAGTTTTTAAATAGCCTTCAATTTTATGTCTAAATGAAGGGTTCACTCACTCTTGATTAATCACTTCGTATTCACACGATTGGAGAAATTATTTATTAAACGTCAAAAAAAAAAAAAATATTAATGTAATTGCTGCTTTTAATTCATAGAAAAATTTCCTTCCAAATTTCCCTTTAATCGAATAGGCTTCAATGATTCAAAAAGTAATAAATAATAATTTGAAACATGATACCACAGGACACAGAGGAGTGCTGCTTAGCGGGAAATTATGAAATGTCAAAAATAAAAACATCTAGTACAAAAATAAAAACAAATAGTACAATTTTGTACTTGCTGCTATTAGCCGTGTAAGCCTTTGGATGTGGCGAAATACTTACTCATAAGTACTCTTGGTAGCCATTTTCAATGGAATGCATAGAATTGATTTCCCTACAAATCTCACCTGCTCGCGATATGGAAGCACGAGTAGTTGGTAGTACTAGATCATCGTTTGCATCTACTCATGAGTAGTTCGCCACTTTAAAGGGACACAGCTATTAACTCACATCGACAATCAGCCAATATAAATTAATCTATCTCAAATTTCCTATTAATATGAAATGAATTTTCACCAATGTGACATAATACGTAAATATCCCAGAAAAATAATTTTTTTCTTTAAAAATTATATTTCCCTCAGAGAAAATAATTTTTTTCGTCTCTTATTTTGTAATTTAACCTCAAAAGCATGAACAATTTGAAAAATGTAGGCACAGCCTAGGATGAAAAACCTAAAGATATAAGGTCCCTTTCACACGAATAACAAAAATTCCCGGAGATTTTCTGACGTTATAATGGGTGATTTTTTAAGAGGTTTAGAACTTTTTTAAAAAAAAAAACACAAAAAATTCGAAAAAATGAATGAAATATTTATTTGAATCGATAGTTTGAACCTTGCAATTTAATGTTTAAAGATAATTTCATGCAAATGTTGACCGCGGCTGCGTCTCAGGTAGCCCATCCGCTGAGTCCAATTTTGGCATACTCTTTCACACATATCGGCCGGTATCTCACGAATGAATGCATGGATGTTGGCTTCCAGTGCGTCAATCGAAGCGGGCTTGTCCCTATAGACATTAGCCTTGACATACCCCCACAAAAAATAATCTAATGGTGTCAAATCGCACGATCTAGGCGGCCAATTGACCGGCCCGAAACGTGAAATTAACTGTTCACCAAACTCGCCTCGCAATTGCGCCATTGTTTCGCGTGCTGTGTGGCATGTGGCACCGTCTTGTTGAAACCACATATCATGCAAGTCAAGAACTTCCATTTCGGGCAAAAAAAAGTTTGTTATCATCGCTCGGTAGCGTTCACCATTGACAGTAACGCTGCGATTCGCATCATCTTTGAAGAAATATGGCCCAATAATGCCGCCGGCCCATAAACCGCGCCAAACAGTGGCTTTTTCGGGATGCATTGGTAGCTGTTGCAATGCTTCTGGCTGATCTTCACTCCAAATGCGGCAATTTTGCTTATTTACGTACCCATTCAACCAAAAATGAGCCTCATCGCTGAACACAAGCAGCGCGCGATGAACATTTCGAACCGAGCACGAATTTTGATAGTAAAATTCAATAATTTGCAAGCGTTGTTCATTTGTAAGACGATCCATGGTTAAATTGCAAACCAAACTGAAGCTGTTTGACAGTGACACAAGGTACTAAACACACGTCAGCTGTCAAAACCAGTGTTGCCAAAACCAAACCAGCTAAAAAATCACCCGTTATTTAAGTTTATTCAAAAATTCCTTTAACGAATACACAGTCGTAAGACATCTTCTGTAGTAAGTGAATTGGATGAAAGCACACTCCGTGAAATGTAAAAAGGAACGTCAGAAATTTCTCTTAAAGTTCGAACCCCTTACTTGGCACACTTCTCTCCTTAAAGTTTCTGATTTAAATAAAGTTTCCTCGTCTTAAAGGGGTCTAAAAGCGCCAGCGGATCAATATTAATAAGGCTTTTTACCAAACAGCAGTATTATAGGTATACCTACATATATTCTTCTCTCTTTTTTTTTTTAAACGTCAAAATCTTCACTTTGATGAAACTGACATTTGTAAAGCTATGTTTGAAAACCAATAATGATGGCGTTGTGTGGGGTTTATTTATTTATAAAAACAAATTATTAAAAAAAAAAAAAAATATACTTTTCAAAACATCAGTGAAAACGGTTTCTTTGTAATTTTGCATATACTGTCAGATTCATCAAAGTAATTCCTGTCACTTTTGATAGCCCACACTCTTATTTTATAAGTTTTTGAGATCAAAATGTTTTGCAAGACAACATTTCAGGCCTAAAGCCACACAGCCGAACTATTTTGACTTATAAATCCCAAGCAAAGTCATCAGAAAAGTCACCGTGACAGTTGCAGTTGTTCCCTCTAGATAAATTCAACTCTTAGCTAAATCTATGGCATTTTATAGTCTAAACGAATTACATGTGTAAATATACATACTCTAACTCAAAACAAAACAAATATCTCACATAACTCGCACACTTTTCGAACACTTAAATATGCTAATTCAAGTGCCTATCCCACTTAATAAATAAATCCAACAACAACAACAAAAAAACGCAAACAGAAATCGCACACAAATATCTTTTAGAAAATATACAGTTTTCGTTTCAATTATTTTTTTTTTTCATTCTGCAATAACAATTGCCAAACCCTCAAAATACGCCTTACACACTCATATCACGGAATATGGTGGTCCTGGGGGCACTTTAATTCAATACTATACCTACTCCGCATAAGCCATAACACTTGTCTTACTCTGCGCGACTTTGTGATTGCACCCAACCGAAACTAACGCAAGACACGAGAAACCGGTCAATTTTAATTTTATTTTATTTTCAGCTGAGGCCACATGTTCGATGGAGACGAAAAAAAATTAAAAAAATTTAGGTATTAATTAAATATTCGAATATCAAAAATTCAACATCTTGCTTAAGGCTTGGGGCATCGAGCAAAAACAAAAAAAAAAAAAGAGAGGGACAAAGAATGTCTTGGCGCCAGGCAAATTCGCGCCACAAAACGACAGACGACCAACGACCGACTACAATAGCAACAACAAAGTAACAAAATGTGTCAACACGTCATACACTGACCGAACGACTAACCACTAAACTACGAACTCCTACGTGATCTTTTGCTTGCCACTTAAGACTTAGGGAATATTATTTTGTTATCGCCATTTTCCGATATAAGATATCTACCGTACCGACTGACTGACTTGACTATACGCCAAAGTTAAACTCATGTGAAGTCTGACGTTTGTCGCATAAAAAACTGGATTAACGGTATTAATATGCATAAAATGGTGGCCCTTCACATTGTGTCAATACTGTCAAGGCTTTTGTTTTTCTATATGACAAGTCGTCGACGTTGTCATCGTCATGGATATAGGTAGATATGGTCGTATATGTTGTTAGAGGGTGGGAAATAAAAAATAATCTTAACCGAAGACAAAAAGGAAGTCGACTGTCACAAGTGTGTTTTTCTTTGGTTCTCAGAATATTTACGAGAATAGGAAGTGACAAGTCATCTGTCATTATCTCAAGTAGTATATAGTTGTATGAAAAATGTCAAAAAGCTTCAATTGTCATTTTAATTGAGGCTATCATGTTTGTGTTTTCTTTTCTGATGTCGTGGGCTCTCGGTCTTTAATAATAAAAAAAAAATGCAATATCATTTCCTTGTTTTTGTTTTAACCACTTTAAAGTAGTAGGAATTTTTTGTGCAGCATTATGTATGTGCATATGTATGTGAACAAGGGTGTAATTATTCCATTAAATAGTGCTTGCCTCCGCACACCACCCTCCTCGCCCCAACACGGTATATCACTATCTTATCTTAATGGGCTAAATGGTCTTTGGTTGATGTCGTCGTAAGAAGTCCTAAGGTCAATTGGTTGCTTGCAAGTTGGTTGCGCGATGCAAAGATAGATATATCGAAACAAAGAAAACACTGCACTGGAAATTGATTTTCTTTTTCTTCACTGCTTGTTCTCAGTTTGTGGCACAAGTTAAGTTATATAGTGGCAATTAAATTAATCTTAACGCATGCAATGCAGTCGCGCAGTGTAGATACTTTGAAGTGTTATCGGGGTGTAAGGAGTCGTTTATATGACTCACTTTGAGTTCTAGGAAAAATAAATCTGTCAACACAAACAAGACGCAATTATGGAACAAATATTGGTGACTTAATTGAAAATAGATAGCAGGAGCGTATCTGGTGCTTATTCGAATTGAGTTAAGCATTTTTTAATTTCGTTTGTAAACAACGAAAAGGCTCTTAAAGTGCTATCTACCTTCGGCTAATTGTATAGCAATTTGATAGAGGAAGTCATTTTAAGATAAACATTTTGGGTTTTACAACTGCAATTTTAGTCTCCATGAACCTGATTACTCGATTGGTTTTTTCGGTCGTTTCGTTTTTCGTCTTTTTGCCAACTCTCACCCAATCTGTCAAAAAGAAGAATGACGATACGACATAAAAAGGCAATCGTGTATTCAGGCTCTATGCCTTTTTACTCGGACCCACATCACGAAAAATATTAAATGAAGAAATTGGGAACACTATTTCTAGTGACAGATAATTTGACAGTTGACAGATGATTTGTGCTCAATTTGTTTTTCCATTTTTTTGAAACATTTGTGGGAATTTTCCTAAGCTACAATTAACAGTTAGTTCTTCGACAGAGAAATTTACGAATCTGTCAACGTCAAAAGTGACAGCTCTTACTTTGATGAATCTGACAAATGCGAAATTACAAGGAAAATTATGGTTAAGTTTTTATTTATAAAGAGAATTATTAATTTTAAATTACAGAAATAATATTGGGAATGAAGCACAATTTACAGAATATCAGTACATTTTAGTTCTGTTCGTTTACTTTAAAAAACTGACAATTTCTACCAATTTTATTCCTAAGTTTTGTCAACGTTCATATAAAAAAATCTTTCTTATATTGGTGGAAATCGACAGTTAAGAGAATTAAACGAACAGACCTTTTACATTTCAAAAATAGCTGAGCAAATGTCAGTTTCATTAAAGTCAAGATTTTGACGTTTGGGAATAAACAAGGGAGGGATATATTGCTATTTGATTATAAGCTTTATTGGCACTCGTCAGTCTGTTTTCCGGGGAAGTGAGAAAAAGCAATTTGATCTTCTGTTACCACTACACCTAGTATTGATTTTAGATCCGGTTTGGCGGTTTCGGCACCACACTATTGCAGTGAGAGATACTGGTGACTTTTCGGCTAATGGAACGATGTTTCGATTGCACGTGTGAAAGCTCTTTTAATATTAATAATCACAACGACCGGTTAGCCACTCTGCTGAGCGAGCATACATATGTGGAATTAGCCTTATGCTGTCTACATACCACACGATGAACCTGGTCGTGATCAAATCCCGTCAGTAAAATTGTATTAAGCCCTAAGCATCTGCAAAACGTGCCAAATTATAAACAATGTATTCTCACTAGTCATCCTCTCACGAGAAACAATGATGACAACGGTAAGAAAAGAATGCGTTGCATCCAAATTGACAATGTCCCAGGTACTTGCTTCAGGAAACAAGGGAAAATTATGCCGATTATCTGCCGATTTTTCTAACTAACCTTCGATGTTCGTGCGGTAAATACACGAACACAAGTACATACGAACATCGTGTGATGTGTAACCAGCTTTAGAAAGAAATAATCTGAAAACATATTTTGGAAGATATTTTCTTAGCTATCATTAGCTCGATTAACACGACGGCCAATGCCAAATTGACAGTATTTCCGTCAGTAAACTGGCAGAAGAATGGACAAATTCAATATTTTGACACTTTTCTGACAGATAACTGCCAATGTGTCAATCGTGTGAATTCAGAATTAGTTTCTTTTATCTATTAAAGTGACAATCTAAGCTAAATATTTACTCGAAGGCATTGTTTTAAGGACATTTGAACCCCCATAAAATATTACTGAACATTAAACTCACGTAACATCATTCACTTTTGACAGAAGCTGATGGGTCAGTAAATTGAACATTATTCTAAAGTAGGTTTGTACGTCATTCAATTAATTAACCTAAATAAAATACAATTTCAAAACAATTTGATTTTAAATCAAAACATTTCAAATAATTTTTTTTATTTAAGATGCATTAAATCTCATCTCTTGTTAAATTTAAATGAAAATCATAAACTAAAACAACATAATGAGATAAGAGTACACAGCTTTTTGAGTATAATGTCACACTTAAATGCTATTCAGTCCTAAATAAATAACACAAGGGGTTATCATCTCACTGAGCTATAAGTCAGTTTTAAAGAAACATATACACTTTATGCGTCTCAAAAACATGATGTATTCATTATCCATTCATCGCCCTCCTCCTTTAGTTTTTGTTGGTGAATAGTGATCATGATCATAATATACCGGCTCATTGAAATTGAAACTATCATTGAAATATCCAATTACAATAATGTTCCCTTCAATTGAAAATATAAGAAGGAAAACAACAAAATCCACAATCATCTCAATTTATAAAAAAAAAAAAACAAACAAAAAAAAAAAAATAACACAAACTATCAACAGAAGTGATCAATGAACACTTTAAAAAGAATGATTATTATTTTCGAGGGGGAACTTTGTTAAAAACTGAATTTATTTTTTTTTTCATGGAAATGAATCAGTTTGTCAGATAGAGAAGCAAAAACAGATAATTGATTTATATATAAAAAAAAAACAATATTTTAACTCAATTAATCAACGATCACTTAAAGTAGTATGGATAGATACTTTTCGGAGATCCAAATTTGGATTTCAAGTTTAATTGAAGATGAGTGGTTGTCTCGTCGATAATAATTTTGAAATTTTTGATTTTTTTTTCGACATTTAATTTAATTGAAAAGCCAATGACTTTTGTGAGATCATGTTGAATCATAGAAATTATTATTAACGCACTTACGCAGTTGAAGATACTTTTTTGGAGAAGCTTAATCACAATTAACTTAATTTAACAAATATTTTTTTGTAAACCCAACGCAATGGATGTGCGCGGTGCTTAATGGCTAGCTTTCATTAAATAGAGAAAAGTGTTGAACAATCCTCCCATATGTCATCTCAAATGCAACTTGTAGCGTGTAGTCAAAGTTAAAGTTGAGTCCACAGCTTCACTTTGATTGTAGCGCTGTATACTATTTTCGTACCTTTTGAACTTCGCAGTGCTAAATGCTGCAACTGTTTGGTAACTAGAAACATCGTATGACGAAGCACAACTTGCTGTCAAATCCCATATAAATTTTTGACAAGTAGCAAAAAGTTGCAAGTTAACAAACAGACAAACTATTGTGTTCGGCCAATAATTCAAGCCACAACTGTCATCCTGTCAATTCGACTATTTGACATTTGGTGCCCAAATTCAAGTCACCGTACGTCAACGAAAGATAAGACCATTTGGAACGATCACAGCAAAAAAAATAACGCAACTTACGCCGTAAATACCCTATTTACAGCCTCTAGCCAACACTTCACACTCTGTCAGCTAACAAAAAGCTCAACACAGGTCACGTTGACGCGACAAAAGATTCTAACGTGCTTAAAATTGTTGAAACACAGTCAACGCGGTGACTATCAGTTTGTGAACGTCCCAACTGAGCTGACAGGGTAATATACACGGTCAACGAACATAATCACCCTAAAAGTAGTGTCAACGGAGCTTTAAATGCATTGACAGGATTTTGCATTGCCGATCACACAACTTTTGGTACAGAATTTGACGTAAGCGAGTCAATACATTGATCATTTGTGTTGCCGGCCTGATCGTAGCATTCGGTTCAAAAAGAATCCAGTAGAAAAATTTGCTCCGATTTTTACTTAAATTCACGCAGATGTCAAATTGACACCCTCAGATTAATGCTGGATTTACACGATTAAAAAAATTGACAATTTTCTGTCAGTAAACTGTCAAATGACACGCAGGTGTCATAATGACACGATACTAATGACGACTAAAAAAATTGACAATTTTCTGTCAGTAAACTGTCAAATAACACGCAGGTGGCAAATTGACACGAGACTAATGCTGGATTTACACGACTAATGGAAATTTTCTGTCAGTAAACTGTCAAAAAAATGAGTTTGCCAATTTTTTGACATAAGAACAGCCAATTTGTCAGCTGTGTTAATCTAGCATAACTATAAAATGCTCTGGTTAACAATTAAACTAAGAAAGATATTCCTACTTTGCATTTAACTCCACGGCTAGTGATCTCAATTATTGATGGTAGATGGCGTGACTGCTGACGTATTTCTAGAGCAAACAATTTAAAAAAGTTCGATTGAAAATGGTGGTGGAACAAAATGGCACAGTGTGTCATTAAATGGTTAACAGTATGTCAAAAGCTAGGGTCGGTGGAAAACTGATGGGAATTTCTAGAAGTGCGATTATCATCAGTATAGAATTATATTAGGGGAGAAATGCAACTTGGCTATTTCACAAGAACACTGTTTTTTAAAATAGCAATAAAATAATGAGACATGAATCATTGCGGCGATGGTTTCTTTATAATTTAATTTAATTTCCGAATTAATTGTGAGCATTAAACGGTCCATTTTTTATTTTCCTCATATCTCACCCTCAAACTAGGTCTTTTTTTCAACAACAAAAAACACTAAAAACTCGATTATATGTATAATTAAGTAAAACTTTAAACTGTATGCACGCATAGATAAAATATTCAAAACAAATAAAATGCATTTCGTATACAAAAAAAAACGCCGATAAGAAGACAACAATAAAACCAATATTACCATATCTCCTATCGGATCGTTTATTTAGATTTAATCAAGAAAAAAACCTTTTATTTAAAAATGAATTAGTTAATTACTTTAAAAAAAAAAACACACACAAATTATGTATGTTAAAGAGCACGTTTGCCTCGTAAAAGAATTTATGTTGATGGCTACCGCAGGTTGTGTTTATTTTTAATTTAATTTTGTGTTGTTTTTATAAACGTACATTTTTATAGAAGCCAAACTCAATGACCACATAAAATTAAATTACAAAAGATTTCAAACCAAGTTCATATAAATCATAATTTTGTTTTTGTTAAATTTATAAAAAAAACCCTATGTCTGTTTAATTTGATAAAAATGTTCGTTATGGTCATAAAAGTCACATTAAGGTTGTTTTTTTTTGTTGTTTCAATCCAGAGATGCATTGTAAAGAATATACACAACCACAAAATTCCCTTGCCAGATGTTTTGTTTCATATATCTTTAGTGTGACGTCATATGGGCATAAGATTGACAAGATCATCAAGCCAAGATCTTGCTTATAATGTGCCCATAATGACATATATCAACCAGAAAAAAATATAAAGAACTTGATATGATGAAACTCAAGTGTTTTTTTTGTTGTTGTTGTTGTTTTTGATTGAAAGTGACACCGCAGCATTAGTTCTCTGTTCTGACTGAGTAGTTGGAGTAGTTAAAAATCTTGTAAGAGCTAATTTAACGTGAAAGTTAATTTCTGGAGATTGATAAGTTTTTTTTTTTTTTTAATTTTTTTTTACTCATGGAACCTCCTACGTGCATCCATGGTCTACCATGGCCTGATGGCTTTATTGGTTACAAATTGGTTCGTTCTCGTTTTTTTTTTTTTTTAATTTAATGTTTAAGCCTGTGATCATGTTGCGCAAGTTGTTTGAGATTGACTTTGTAAATTACCATTCATGTGTATTACCATCAGTACTTGATACTTGATAGTGAAATATATATAAGAAATCGAGTCAAGGTTGTCATTTTGTATGGATTTAATGGTGCGGATTTAAGAACTTAATAGCTTTGTTATTGACATAGATCTAAAAGATACCTTTGTTGCGTTATTAGACTGGAGAGGCTAGAATTTGCAAAAGCTATTTCTGAAAATAATTATAATACTTTGTTTGATGGAACACATCAGATACTTAATCAGCCTTATCACAGGCTTCGTAGTAACAGATTCGTACTATACGAATCGCAAAAAAAAAAGTGCCACAGCTGCCGTGCGTCGTAACAGACATTTTGTCAAACAAATACCGAGTTCGTGAACACTGATATCGAAAGGCTACAATTTCATGGCAATATTTTTCTTATGAAGGGAGCTATGACGCTTTTATTTCGAGATTCGTATAGTACGAATAAATTACGACTGGGTCTGTGATAAGGCGAAATGAATATCTACTGGTCATTTCAATTATCCTATTGTTTTTCGTGTGATTAAAGGGGCCCAACATGTGGAATTAGCCACTT
The DNA here is from genome assembly GCA_932273885.2 of Leucozona laternaria. NCBI lineage: Eukaryota > Metazoa > Arthropoda > Insecta > Diptera > Syrphidae > Leucozona > Leucozona laternaria. The sequence continues at coordinate 6,824,032 of OW026366.1, forward strand.
AAGTGCCATTTAATTAGACTATGAAATTGGGCCTAAGCTTCTTATTTTAAAAAATATGTGATAACTTTAAAAAAACGCCCTTAGAACATTTTAAAAATTTAATACTGTCCAAAAAATTGATTAAGAACTTTAGGGACAGTTTTTCAATGGTGAGTTAAGCCAGAGTTAATTAACTCTATAGAAATAAATTAACCCACAGTTAACTGAGAAAGCAGTTTTTTTTTAAGGTAAAGAATGCATGCGGAACGACTAAACAAACTCGTTGGATAAAACATCAGTTCAGCTAATCCTGAGTTAACTCACCAAATGTAATGAGTTAGGTAGGTAGGTATAGAGATGGCAGAGCAATCTCGCTCTTATCAGCCTTATTCAGCTTACGCGCTGTTTAAGGAGTCCAACGGATGTGGTGAAGGAATTAAGGTCGAAGCTTGACCTAGATCCATTTCGTCACGTTGAGAAAAGCGATCAAATCGTTGATCTTTATATCTCAGAAAGATCGTGTAGGTCTTCAAGAAAAGCCTTTCCAAATGATTTCGCTCTCAATCTGGCCAGAGCAGGGCATTTACAGAGGAAGTGAACTACTGTTTCTTTCTCCTGATGGTCCCCACAACAACAACAAAAAGTATTGTTCGGAATGCCCAGCTTCGCTGCATGTTCTCCTACGGGCCAGTGACCAGAACATGTTGCAACAACTCTGTCTATGCCTAAATATCAGGTCAGTTGTTAGAGATTTATTATAGATGGGCCATATCTTTCTGAATATGAAGCAGTTTGTTTAATTTTCCCACATGCGATTGGATTCATTAAGAAAAATTGAGCCCTTCATAACTCCAAGCGGAATGTTAACTCTTTCCGCAAGCTATGAAGGGCTGATCCTTGCCTGGCCAGTTTGTCAGCCCGCTCGTTTCCCTTAATGCCACAATGACCTGGAACCCAGATAAGAGTGACCCCGAGGTTGACATTAATGAGTTAACTCGGGTTTAACTTTCATCTCGCACTGAAAAATTGGACTTTATAGTGTCGTTTATCGTTCGATACGACAAAATTCGATCGCATCAACAAGTTGGGCGCGTTCAAATTAAAATCGAAAGCTATTTGGATAGCTTTATCTTGTTGTAATTTTCGATGATCGAATTTCGATAAATGTCGCTTATATCGCGATAAATAATCGAAACTAGAAATAAGGGCCTAAATGAAACTGAGGCTCATATAAATATATCGTAATCTATATTCAAGTAGGTAAATCAAAATTGTATCTTTTTACATTAAGGTAAATAGCTAGTTAGTTCTAAGGCATATCTACACTTTGTAGCTGAGTCATATCATAAATCTACAGACCAAAAGTGCTATTTTGTGGATTAGTAACCAATCAGGTGGGCCAAAATACCATTTGTGGCATATTCTCTTGTGGACTTATGACCCTAGACAAAAATTTAAGGGTTTGATAACTTATCAGAACAGATCACAGATACTAAACTACCGACACACATAATACAACAAAACTGACAGATGTCGTTTTACTTCCTGTGCCTTTGTCCTTTACCGCTTTATACAGGGTGATTCGTATAAGCTGTGACAAAAACTGGAGCTTGCAGGTTGGGTCGAGACAAGAAGCAAAAAGCGTATGGGAGGGGGGGGGGGATTGTCTTTTCCCCCGTTTATCCACGAGGGGTTTTTTTTCCAAACAAAATTGACTTAAAATAGAAAATAACACATTAAAAATCAACGGTAACACATACAATGCTATGCTATACCTTTTTGTATAGTCAAAAATCTCTTCTTTTATTATTATTTTTAAATAAAGTTGTTTTAGAGAATAGTTTTTGAAAAATTAATTTTCAAACTCAAAATTTTGAAAAAAAAACTTAAAAAATTTTTTTGTTCCTACTAATTTTGTTCAAAATTTTACGTTATGAAGTATTTTTTTTGTTTTTAATATTCAATGCTCCCAACCTACACGCTCTAATTTATTGTCACACCTTATGCGAATCATTCTGTATATTGACATGTCTCTAATTATATCGATAATAGATATTATGATCGTTAAACTTTAACAGAAATATAAAAAAAAAAAACAATATAAAATCGAAAAAAAAAGGATCAAAACTAAAATTATTATCTAACAACTACTTAATCAATAAAGCTGATTATCTCCGCGTGGCAGATGTTTCCAAATTGAATCCAAATTCCAACTCCACCCGCCTGTTTTATTATTTCTAAGTATAAGCATTCCTCTATAGAGATAAATAAAATGCATTTCATGCGCCCTTTTCCACTTCAGGGGGAACAGAAAAAAAAATTCCTAAAATTCTATTTCGTTCACCGCCATCCGCCAACACCATTAGCTACCATACCGCACTTATAGTTTTGATGTTGTTTTTGTTGTTGTTTATTTAAAGCAACTTCCATCATAGAGATAGAGATACATACATTATAGTAGTTGGCAACTTTTTTTTCTTTTTGTTGCATTCACCAAAGTACCCTGCCATAAACATAGAAAATACTGCATGCATTTATAACATTCAAATCTATAACATTTTTTTTTTTTTTATGAGAGTGTGTTGGGTGTCCTCTGATGTGCTGTTGTTCATGTCATTAAGGGGTTTTATAAGGCTGTTGTAGCATAGTTTTTTATTTGCTTTTTGCCTTTTGTGCAACATTTTATTATGTTTATATACAACACACTGCATGTATCTATATATGTACCGAACCTACTCTCCTTTGTTGTGGGGACCAAAAATGTCATGAAAAGTATTATTTAAATGCAGTGTTTGCATAAATTTAAAATCAGAATTAACAACTGGACATCTATGTGAAGATTGAACAATAAGGGTTGCCATGTTATGAATATATCAGATCATTCAGGGAGCATCGATATTTTACTAAAATAAGGAAATTTTGTTTCAAAAGAGTTCGTCTTTACAAACAACAAAAAAAAATGCATCAAACATAGAAACTTTTTTTTTTAGTTTGAAAACTTTATAGTTTTGTACTGTTTAAGGGAAAATCACATACATACATACATAATATGTGTATGCGATCGGTTTAGAAAATCACGAAAAAACATCAAAAAATATTGGAATTTGCTTATTGTGTCAAAAATGTGGTGTCTTCATTAGTAATTTCACATAATATGTGTACCTTTCTTTTGGAGTACTTTAAAACTTGATTTTGATTTTTAAAAGTTCTCAACTTATCGAAGATCAAATAAATTGCTTTGTGGTCTAAATTTGTAGGAGAGTTAATTCAATTTCTTTTTTCACATTTCTGTATACTTTTTAACGAGGTGTTACATGCTTTCCACTTTAATTCATTATCAGTATTACCAACATCGCTATACCTAGCAGGTACCTTTAGAATTAGTGACCCATAACCGGCAACCTTGCGATACCCAAAACGTGCCTTTAGAATCGGAACGACACAACCCGAGATGTGCATATGAGGCCGAAGCAACAACATAAACAGGATATTTTCATTCACCTCCTTACAATTAACACTCACTGGTTACGGAAGAGGTATCATGAGGAGCCACCCCGCCGAATAAAAATCACCCTTTCGGTCAGTGCTCAGGTTAATAGAATTAGAGTAAACTTGATTCAATAAATCAGTTTCACTTAAGCTGTGAACGAGTGAGGTCGATTAGGTCTAATTGCCACCAGGGGCTTCGGTAGTGCGTAAGCCTAGTTAATACTGCCACTAGAGGCCTATACCTGTGATCTTGCTACCAGGAGCTTAAAGCCGCGATCTTGCCACCAGGGGTTTAAACCTGTGATCTTGACACCAGGGGGTTAAGCCTTTGATCTTGCCACCAGGAGCTTAAACCTGCGATCTTGCCACCAGGGGTTTATACCTGTGATCTTCTCACCAGGGGCTTAAGCCTGTGATCTTGCCACCAGGGGTGTATACCTGTGATCTTGATGCCAGGAGCTTAAGCCCGCGATCTTGCCAACAGGGGTTTATACCTGTGATCTTGCCACCAGGGGCTTAAGCCTGTGATCTTGCCACCAGGGGCTTAAACCTTCGATCTTGCCGCCAGGTGTTTATACCTGTGATCTTCCCACCAGGGGCTTTATCCTGTGATCTTGCCACCAGGGGCTTAAACCTGCGATCTTGCTACATTAGGGGCGTATACGTGCTGATCTATTATTAAAATAAGTAAGCCCATCTCATAAGCTGGTGTATAATTGGATATTGTATAAGTAATTTATGAATTTGTATGCTATATTTCGTTTTCAATAAAGAATTTGTTATAAGGTTATAAGACCTTCTAAATTGAAGTTTAGTGTTTTTCTTCAAAACCGACCCTGGCAGACCGGCGAGCAAAACCTCGACTGGAAAGCAAAAAGCACATCACAACTTTTAACAAGTTAAAATCTTTTTCCCTGGTTTTATTCTCAATTTAAAGGAGAGTCGCATAGGCCGTTTTATTTTTCTCTAACATTGTTTTTTTTTTTACCTACTTATTTAATTTTTCCTATCAAAAAATAATAATTCCTGCAAACTAACAAAACAAATACAAGATCGTTTGAGAGTTGTTATAATATGCACTATGCCCTGCTTCCACACAAAGTGACGCGCCACCAAATTTTTATTTTTTAATTTGTAATTTCAACTCGAATGGCAACCCTTTTTATGCATTGCTTGTTGGTCTTCTTCATTAAGGCAACAGACATGGAATAGCATGGGCAATGGGCTTAATTAACAATGTGTACGAATACATAAGTAAATGCGCGACTGTGCGGTTCATTGCTAAAATGGTCTTCTGATGTAAATTTTATTTCCTGAATTAAATGACACTTTTCGCACGAGACAGCTGTTTGGCAAAAGGAATTCTTAAAATTTAATTATTGTTTGGCATGTTTTCAATTTGTATCTGTCCAATGAAAAATTACAAAAAAAAAAAAAAAAAATCAATTTTTCTTCACCTGGTCATAGGCACCAGATGTTATATGAACCTATATCAACTCCTAGGCAGGGAGGTCCTTATTGTTTTTGCACCTTTCAAATCAAGAAAAAAAAAACATATTGAATTCAATCAAGCGATATTCTGTAATCCTTACTTTGACATCTATTACACCATTAAGGGAGACATAATAATATCCATATAGAAGCTCAAAATAGGGCATATTAGTTTTGTAACATTTTCTATACATACCTAGACACAGGCAGGATAATAGGATGAAACAGATGATGATGATGATGCTGATGAAGATGAGGATGTATAAGAAAAAAAAAAAAAAAGAAAAAAAACCTTAGAAACTACCTACATTCCTAATAGAAATAGAAAATAGAAGCAGATTGAATTTAATTATGATCCATAGCCTGAGCTGTGGCACGATTTTTCATCGACAAGGATATATTCCTTCCTTTTAAGTAGTTTTAGTGCTATAATAATAAGCAGGATGTTCTACATGCCGGCTGCTGTGAATAATAAGGTTTCAAAATTATTGAGTTATATGCTGGCTGCCTGAGAGATGCTGCTTTAATGGAATTTTATTTTGTTGTAAGATAATGATGTCAGATGCAAAACTTAATTAATGTTCGTTCAAATTATAAATACACTCTTAAGGCGTATATACATACATACATAGGTATAAGGGATGTTTAGCAATGATCGATTTATTGCTAGAGTAGAATTAGCTAAGCTACATATAGGTTTATATGAAGGAACATTGAATAATGTTTGGAAAGTGTGGTATGAAATATATCAGACGTAAAGATTATAGGGGCGCGTCTGGCATGGGCATCAATTAAGTGCGTGTGTCAGGATAATGTGTTTGAACAACAATAATAAACCTACTCGAAATGTGTAAAACATGTTGTAATGGAGAATCTAAGTTGGAAGGGAAGGTTATTGATAAACAAAAACTTCGACCCTGAATTCTCTTCTAAACAGTTCCTGTTACATAAAACAAAACTTTTGATTGTATATATTGATGAAGGGGAATTATGGATTTCGTTCAACGTTAATCTAAAGGTTCGTTCTGACGTGTGTTGTTGAACCATTGCTCTGTTAGGCTCAACAAATCTGGGTTGAAAATCGAAGACTCAAAAGCCATAGTTTGAAAGTTTGCAACAATCGAATCACGCTTATCAGTCAGTATATATACGAGAAAAAGTCCATCAGATGAATGATTTTAAAGAAAAAAATATAATAAATCAAAAGGTTGTTAGAACTCGAGACGAGACCACCACAGAGGAAATGACGCTACATTGCTTATATACTCCAGAAACCAATTTGACGCCTTTGTTAATATTACAGGTGTGTCTACAATATTTATAATTTTTTTTTTTTTTGATGTGTAAACATCTATGCCCGCGCGCGATAGAGTGAAATAAAAACGTGGACTTTCCTCTGTGCGATGTTATGAGGTCACACTTTACGATGTAGCACGTAACGTTACGAAAATCTGCATATGAGGATGTTGGGTAGGCTCAGTGACAAAAATCTGAAAAAGATCCATTTCAAAAAACAATTCCCTGGGCAAAATTTCCAGCTTAATGATTAAGAATTTTAATCTTGTTGGATATAGTTCACATTGGATTTTTGTCAAAAAGTTCATGTAAGTTGAACTGAACTTAATAAAATTTGCGTATTGACAAGGCACTCACTAGTCAACTGATGAGTCCAAGTGAGAAACGCCAATTTTTATGGACTAAAGGCCGATAAAAGCTATTTTGAAAAAACAATTCCGTTTTTGGATCCGTGCACATAGTCAACAACGTATGGACGACTTCGCATACAAATATGGATCCCCAAAACTGCGCTTGGACAAACGTTGAGGTTTACACAATATTAACCGTGAGTCCCGGCTCTCACTCATTTTTTTTTTTTTTTTTTTTTTTTTTTTTGTGAATTGTTTTTAACGAAGCCAAGCATATTTCTAACATCCAAATTTGAACATTAATTACATTTTGTGAGAGGATTTTATAAACGTCTGCACTAAAATCAAAGGAAAACGAGTCAATAATTTGACAACGAGTCAATAACTTGGCAATTGGTAACAATTAAACCAAAATCTAATTTTTTTTTTTTTTTTACAATGAGCTGGCACTCAAGCGGTGATTTTGGCTACCCTTTTAATGTTAAGACATAGTTCGAACCGTTAGGAGAGTTATAAGAGGTTAAACCGATGAATATTGATTTTAAACGCTCTAAGATTGTAATGAGATGGATATGTCGAGTTTGGTAAAGCATTCGACATACAAACGTGTGGTGCGGCTAAAGAACGAATCTCTATATTTAACCGTGCATCCGTAATTGAGATCCAGGGTAATTTTATGGGCATTCCTGGCTTGGAGGGTGTTGCATGGAAATTGTTTCAGTGGGAATGCAACTGGCTATTTCACAAAAACATAGTTTGTAAAAAAAAGTGGTAAAAAATAGAGACGCACGAAATATTCAGACGATGTTCAAGAGTTTCATTGATGGTCCTATTCCTTATAAACATAAATGCTTTCAATGTTGAATCCGATCAAATGTGATAGTGAGCCTCGAGTTTTAAGCGGATATATGCTTTGTATATTCTTGGAACGTCCGAGAAAACTTAAACATTTCGCAGCAATTTTGGAAATTTCAAGTTTCGGTCATTGCACAGAAGTTGGTCTGTAAAACACATACGGAGAACTCAATGCAACTGTCACCCACAGAAAGAGGCAGCGGGGGTAGATTTCACTTTAACGACAGAAGGCAGCATTAAATTCCACACTTTGAGTGATTCCCCATTGGAAAACAAAAGCTGTTAAGATCAGAATATAGTGAACTTATCATTCGATAACGTTGAAGTTCTACATCTGAAGAGCGAAGAGGTGAATCAGGAAACGAATTAGATAAATAAATAAAGATTAGAAGTTTTAGCTAGAAGATCAATAATAAGGATAAGGAAAAGTGTCGGAGATAAAACAGTGCCCTGTGGCACGTCAGCATTTATTTAATGAATTTCAGGTTTGAAGCCATCCAATAGATATTTCTAATCCATTGAAGTCGGGATTCACCAAAACCAAAAGCACTCATTTTCGATAAAAGACCTTGACGCCAAACTCTATCAAATGCCTTAGAGATTATCAAGTCCAACAATTTGACTTTCACAAAAATAATGCAAAGATTGGTTCCATCTTTCCGTGAGAAAAGCCATCAGAACGCAGCCGGTGGATACCTTCTGCTACGAAAACCATTCGTTCTTCAAGATATTTCATGATCTATTGATACATCAACGTTTCCGTGACCTTGGAAAGTAGAGACGGTAGAGCTATTGTTCGACAAATAAGATGGAGAGGAGAAATCGCTTTTTTTGGGACAGGCTGTACAAATGCAGTTTTCCATCTACTCAGAATAAGACCAGACAATGGAAAAGCTTACGCAATGGTTTAGCCACTGAACGTCGTGAACGTAACGCATGCGACGGATTCAATGGTCCAGCCTTTTCAATCTTGAATATTTGATAGTTTGTGAGTTTCTGTGCGAAAAGTAAATGATTGAATCTATTGCGAATTTTCGACTAAGAGCAGATGAATTCCGACGTGTTTGTGCTTTGTTCGGTTCAAAAAGAAAAATTTCCAAACACCCTTATTTTGAAAAAAAGACCCATTTTAATCTATTTTCAACTGTTAATGCATTAATTCAAATTTACAAAAAGTAGTTTATGTCCTATTTTGCCAAAAGTCATGATTCCAGAATGAGGTGTCCGCTCTTAAAACAACAAATTATATTCGATTGGTAAACACTTTCACAGAAACGTGTTCAAAACAAAATAAACCTAATTATTAATGGCTGTAAATAAATAAATAAAATAAAATCTCTGATCGCGGAGCAATTGCTAAATAAACAAAGCCACACGCCTTTACCTACTCTTAGTTTATTTTCTTTAAAAAAGTCACACACTATAATATGATTTGAATATGCAATACGGACGGAGTATTTGAATGAGCGTGTGCCCATGCCAATTTTATTATTTTATTTCCATTTAAAATCTATCATTTATTTATTTTTTATGAAAGCAAAATAATATCGATACCAATCGCATATAAACTTATATGTTTATGAATTGTTTTTTTTTTTTTTTTTTTTTTTTAATAATTTTAATTAAAAGCCGCCATCAGACTAATGGGTTTTTGTTTTCGAGTCAATTAACATATTTAATCGATTATAATAAATATTATTGAAATATGTATAGATTGAAAAAAAAAACCCACCTACCTACTTGTTGCATTTGAAATTCAAAGTTTAATTAACTTTGTTTATATAGAAAAAATATCGATATAAAAACAAAACGTAATTTTGAGTTAATTTAAACGAGTTTTATTATTTGTTTTCGATGAAAAAGAGGAAAAAACAAACTCTGACGTCACATTAGCACCCCACACCTTAAAACAATCAATATTCATGAATTACAAAATTGAGAGCGTTGCGAAGTCTTTCACTTCAGCTTAGAGACATTTTCTAATGAATACAAATTTATCTTAGAAATTTATCTTCCTGATGCTTAAAGAACCTTCAGATGTTTACGTTCATGGTTGGTAAGTTGAAGTAAGAAATATTGGCATATATTAATTGAAATAATAGAAATTAATGCCTTACAGCTTCTCAAACTAAAGAATTCTTAACTTAACAAAGAGATACTGAAACTTCGATACTGCATTACTATTCATTTTCACTTAGAGAAAGAGGGTGTATCTTTGCGTAGATATTTATACTTTTATAGATACAATCGGTGTATCTATGAGGTTCATATAAATGATGGTGGAGATGTTATCTTTGGAGAATTTCAAACAATTCCGCACATCTGCTTCGGCACAGAAGGTAGTTAAGGTATTTATATGTGCTGTGTGTTGAAGCCGACACACCGCACACATGTCCTGCATGTGACCGCATTTTGAAAAAAAAAAAAATAAATATATAAAAATTCTTCCTTCATTCAAGTTGTTCGGTTCGAGGCATTATTTGTAGAAGTTCCTGAATTGCTTTAGCTATGGTTCTCCTTCCATCTGTCTGTCGAGTCACACGTGGGCTTTCGAAACATACCTGTAGCCTGTAGATACTTACATACAAAGTTAAGGAATGTACTGCTGTGAGTAAGGAAGTGTATATATTTCCTTACTTGAAATTAAAGGCTCTCAATGATGCACACAAAGTGTCCTTACAGCTTAATTATATTTAATTGAAGTAAAATTGAATACGCAATAAGAGTGGCAAGCAGACGATTACGACGACTACGTAGTACGTACGGCGATGGAGAGAAGAAAGTGGGCCGCATATATGTAATGTTACCTATATCTATGTATAATTTAAGAGATATCAATGCGCCTCTCTGATGCAATGCAGGTGCCAAACAGCTGTAGTTAGCCGAGGTGTACCCGTGTATGCGACTTACTTGTTCCTATGGGGTATAATTATCGCCTGGTTAAGTGCTCATGTCGGTTTACGTTGATAAATTACGTGCGTGTATACATTAATTCTGTAAATTATATTTATCGGATATAGAAAGACTCCAATTAACGACACTCGTATATCTCGAACTAATGCTTTTGCGTTTAGCATTTATGTGGAAGATATATTTTACTTTTGCTTTAGTCGATGGCGCAGACAGTCAATTGAAAGGGAATTATCTAAAGGAATTGAATTGATGATGGCATGTTTTTTGTTGGAATAAAGGTAGGTGCATAGCCTTTATAGTGAGAAGAGGGTTGAAATTGGAGCCATTTGTAAATATAGGGGTCTAAAAGTCGTTTTCTATAGGTTGGGAGCGAGAAGGTAATCCAAATACAAATAACAATTTTTTGACTCAGCAAGCAGAAGTGCCCTCTTGCCACTATTGTCTACAATTGATTTCAACAAATATACGTTTATTAATGTTAAAGGTCACATCGTCAACATGGTAGGTGTACTTGATGAACTCAGTCTCAGTCAGAAAATTATTTTGTGATTTGAATCAAAATTCAAAATCTTCATAAGATGCCAAATACATACAAACATAGAAAAACATAGAATAGGTAGATAGTCAGAAAACAAAAAAAGACACTTTTTTCTGTTCAAATTCAATGTGGGTTAGGCTAACATTTAAGAATATATATCGGCTTGATTCAATATCAATTCCAAATATCTATATTTGTTGATACATTTTAAGTGTAACTGGCAGCCTCTTAATTTCATCCCCTGAATGAATTTTCTGTAGAAACATTTTTTAGACTTCGAGTAGCATTTTTTTTAGTAAGAAACGAGTAAAATAATGCAAATCTAGTAAAACATAGAAAAACATAGAATCGAAAAAAGAATTGTTTTCCATGAAAAAACACAATGTTTCCTCAATTTATTGATATTAAGGCAATTTTAAACAATTTGTAGACTAAATCAAAATCAAAATATGTATATGTATGTATGTATAACTATTTTATCAACTTCTTTAGTTTGTATTGGCGCCATTTTGACACTTTGCTGTCTCAATTTAATAACTATTTTGAATACAAATTCTTTAATTATCAAATAAGCCGCAAGCTTTAGTTAATTTTTTAAAGAAATCAACATTTATTGGAACATAGAATGCAAAAAAAAAATCAATTGTTTTAAAAGAAAAAAACACAATGCTTGCTTAATTTATGTAAATTAAGGCAGTTTCAAAGAATTTGTAGAGCAAATCAATTTCAAAATATTTTTTTATAAATATTTTGGTTAACTTCTTAAGTTAGTATTTGCAGTAATTTTGACACTTTGGTGTTTTAATTTTTGAATACATATTCTTTATTTATCAGTTAAGTCGCAAGCATTTGTTAATTTTTCATGAAATCAACATTTAAAAAAAAACATAGAAAAACATAGAATCCATACAAAATTGATATAAGAAAAAAAAAAACATTAATTATTCAAGAAAAATATTAAGAAAGAACAAAACTTTTAAAATTGGCATGTCAAGAGACACATCCTAAAAAACAATACCTTAAAGTATATACATTTTCATTAAAAGTATCATTTAGATGATTTGTTTAACTAAATTGAGAATAATCATCACTATACCTAATAATGATATCAACTGCACCTAAAAAGCTTTCCTATACATAAATGTCATTATCCCCTTATGTCTTATTCATTTTCTAACAATAAACCTAAGCAAACATATTGATTGGATTTCTCAGTAAAAGTCAATTTATTAATTCAATCACGATATAACTAAATGATTTGCTCTATCAACTCATTTGTTTACAAGCACAATTTATCAAATAAATGACAACAATTGAATGCATTTCTAAATGCAAATCACGCAAAATCTAATTCTATAAAGATAGATATACAAGTTGTAGAAGATACCTATAGCTATAAGCTCTTTCTCTCAAGTCAATTTTCTACTTTAATCAATATCCAATAGTATAGGAATTGTGTATGCAGAAACAATAAACCTAAAAATAAAGCAATATCTCAAGACAAAACATTGACTTTTATGAATTATACGTGAACAAGGTCATATCCATCAATCGAAACAAGTTAAATTTAACAAAAAAAAAAAAAAAAACAGAAGAGAAATGACATGAAAAAGAAATCATACGAAGGTATAAATATTTAATCAAAAGCTTATAAGTAAGTACAGTCAAACTTCTTTATAACGAACTTCTTTATAACGTAATTCTCTCTATAGCGAATTTCATTTTGTTCCCCTTGCAGTATTTAAAAACAAAATAATTTCTATATAACGAATTTTGTATAAAGCTTCTTTATAACGAAGCAATTTTGTGTTCCCTTGAAGGTTCGTTATAAAGAAGTTTGACTGTATATGTAAAATAATACAGTTATTTAGATTTTGCATAAGTAATTTTCGTTGTTAAATTTTGTTTTCCCAATAAAACGGATGTATGAGAACAATATTGATTTGCGATGTTATTTTTGAAAATAATTTACATTAAATTTAGATTTATAAAAATTAAGACAAATCTTCTATCATTAATACTGAATAAAGACATGTTGATGGTATTTTAAACGCCTAATCCAAAAATGATTAAATTTCCCTTATAAGGTCTTCCTTTTTCGATTTAGGTAGGTAGAGGTACCTATACCAACTTATTGGATATCTTTTTAAACAACTTATTAGTTTGGGCCTTATATGATTTTTTAATTGACTAATAAAAATATCTCAAGTCATTAAGATAAAATATTTTAAACCATAATTGGTCTTGTGAGAGAATATAGGTAAAGACTGTCGCACAATTAAACACAGGTGGTTAAATAATTGTAATGGCTCGTAAATAATATGAAATATATATAGAGAGAGGAAAGAAACCCAGTTTCCTTACACCCAATCCCAATCAGAGCCTAAAGGGTTTAGACACCAATTAAAATTGCTATACCAGCCATAAAACCGATAGTATGGATTGAAAATATTATGTACAATCCATGCAGGTACTTTGCTCTCATATATCCACAAAATTGTGTGCAATTAACCCGCAAGCCACAAGTAAAATGAAAGGTTTTTTTCTTTTTAAGTATCTAATTAATGCGAAAACAAATCTGCAATTTAAAATCACAATCCAAAAGGGTTGTTGGCCGCCACGAGCCCGCCGCCAAGTAGATACTTCTCTATTTTCATCATGCACCATTTAAGATTGCAACACTCGTAGATACACAATATGAATCTTTCAGATACATTAATTTTATACAAGCAACACACACAGCACAGGCACACACTCCACCCGTATCCAATAATTTTCGTTTGCAAATTCACTGATGATCAGTAGTTGTTGTAGTTTTATGATCAAGTTGTTGATTTATATAGTAAAACTGTGTGCACAAATAAACCGATCTTAATTGCTTTGCACAAAGGCGCGCACAATCAAAAGATACAATCCGCATAGATTGTAGTGTGTAGGGAGACTTAAGATAATGAACATAATTGTTATAGCTTGGATAAGTTTTTTTTTTGTTTAATGTAGAATCATCAACATAAAGTTATTATCAATTCCACAGACTGAAGAGAAGGCACACAAAAAGAGTTTGTCGTCGTCCGTCGTCGGTTGTCTATCCATTAGATACAAATTTGTATTCCCGGCAACAAATTAACAACAACAATGGGAGACATGTTTTTTTTTTTTTCTTTTTTGTATCTTTTTAAACCTTGTTGGACGCAATTACGATAAAAGTTAAATCGCGAATCTAGACCCTATAACAATGGGTCCGCGCAGAGAGACAGTAATAATTATGTCTGTCTGTCCAGCACCACGCGTTTTAGCAATCATTTCTTTTTTTTTTTGTTATTCTTCTACTTCTTTAAATGCACTTGTCTTTGAATTGAAATTCTCAAAAAAAAATAAAAAAACACAAGACAATAATAATTGTATCCAATTTGTTGTCGATTGTAGGCGGATTTATGTTGTAATTTAAAATTCAATCGCGTGCATAATAAATTAGGAACAATTTATTAAATCCTTTATATTGAATTACTAATTCAACCGCAAATCAATAAATCGAATCGAAGCGAATCCAAAGAAAAAACAAGGAAATTCGTAGATATATTAAATTTCATTTTGACCGAAATTAAAATTTTATTTGAAGTAAGTAACCAACCGATCAAGAGAATCAATCGTAAATTTAATCCAGAAATTCGTTGAGGAGTAGATAGGTACGTTTATTGAAAATGTAAACAAAATTACTTTTTCTTATAAATTATTCACACTTGTTGTTTTTTTTTTTTTTTTTTTTTTTGGTGCCGATCGTATCGACCCGAATTTTGTGGCAGACAAACACCGACAATATAAACACTACCACATTAAACGAGGTCTTTTCTAACACTGATCGTTTGTTTATGCATTTTAAAAGCAAAAAGATACACTTAACGAAGGTTTTTTTTCTTGTGGTTTTGTTCTCTTTGAATGAAATTTATTTAACGATTATGTTCTCTTTTGAACATCACAAGAAAGCAAGAAATAAATAAGAGAGTTGCACAAAATTATGTTGCAAGGGTTTTTGTTTTTTTTTTTTATTTTTATTCGAAGCGAAATTATATTTGGAATTCTTTCGTTCAGTTATGTATTTTATGGAAATTTATGAAAATAAAATATCTTAAGTATGTACTTGATTTGTATTTTTATATGTGAGCGCGGACATTAACATCAGAAGATGCACTAAACGAATTTTTTAAAAATTGACTCAGGTCAGTTTATTTTGTTGTTTTGCGCCAAAGTGATGCTGAGAGAATCAGAGGCCTATTTCCTGTTGTTTACATTTGTGAAGTACATAATTATGTTCTTTGAAATAAGTCCCAGAGATTAAGTAGAATTAAAGCTTATATTTTATATGAGCTGTGAAAAAGCGTTCTTTTGATTTATTAAATAGAAATACGCAATTTTAAATTTATTCTGCGAAAATAATGGACACAAAAAAAATTGATGGAGCTCAAACGAGAGTCAAATTAATTTCCCTTGCCTATTCGTCTTAGTTCCATTTCCAGTGCATGAGTTAACTCCAATTTAAATGAGAGTTAATTAATCCTGTAAAAACTTTAATCCGGAGTTAATTCAAAAGTAGTTTTTCAGTGGAGAATTAAATCTAACTCCTAGTTGTCAAAAATATATCTAAATCGAAGTGCGACAATATAGAAATCAATGTTTCGCTATCGAATTCGAGATGGCGCCAGTAAGAAAATCACCCTTTCCATAGTGTCTTACCTCGATTTTAAAAGATTTTTGACACACATCTTTCAGAAATACCTATTCAGCGTTAACTCACGAAATTTGTTGAGTTAACTCGGTATCTAAATGGACTGAAAAACATAATTCAGGGGTCAACTCGTGTTAAATCCAGAAACAAGGATAATCTCGCACTGGACCTTAGTATATTTATATTAGGACTGTTTGAGAAATTCTTCATAAGACTGATATTATTGGCTTAGAACATTGGTTGAAAACTAAATCAATATCGCAATTTTTTTGAGAAATTGATTACGTCAGATGGAATCTTCATCTAAAAATGATGGCGAAACATTTTAGACGATTAATTACGATGTTAAAGGATTTCTAGTATGATGCTAGGTTAGAAAAGAGGATTTCAAAGGTTTTAAACAAGATAGCATTGTACTATATTTTTAACATTTTATTACCTAGTGATAAAATCACCAAGTGACTATTTTATATGATACAATGTCACTTTAACAATTACAAATGTGGAAAAGGTATGTTTGCTAACTTTTTTTCACGAATTGTCGAACTGTCACTATTTTAGACGTGTCGAGCTGGAGTTTATCAAGAAAATAGGTTTGCTACATATGATGTTAGTTGAAAATTGTTTAAATTGTCGCAATTCTAAAAACCTGGAGATGTTATTTGGTCTGGAGGAAAATAAGCTTGTCAAAAAATATTACAAATTTTTGACATTATTCGCAGTAAATTTTTCAGTGGTTTTCTGCAACTCAAAACGCATATTTTGCTTATTAAAGAAACTGTCGCAAAATTTTAAGCTTCTGTGCTTAAATGTTCTTGGATTTAAATACTTTTCAACTTAAACTTTTTTTTATTAAACTCCCGCTGAACACGCCTTATACAGTGGCAGTTCATGTAGAAAACTAAGCAAACACAACTTTTTTGACATTTATGAATGTAAAAGTGTCAACGTCTATTTCAGAGGTACCTCAATCTATGTCAGAGGTAAGTTCAACTCGATATAATTGTATTTGTTAATATTGATTGTTTTCTATTAATTGATATTAAGTATCTAACTTATGCAATGGGTGGGCCATCTAGTGGTTTCGTTTTAAATCATAGGTTATTTTGACACTAACAACTGTTTCCCGCTCGAAAACTAGATATAAAGTCAGTACCATACCTCCGCAGAACGAAATGAGACACTTTACGTTACAGAGCCAAGTAAACCGACTTTTTTTTTTACCGAAATTGAAGACATGGATTGGGACAAACTCTGGATCATGCAGGATGGGGCGCTATGCCACACAGCCCATGCCAAAATCGATCTTTTGCGCACCAAATTCCCAAATCGTGTTATCAGCCGTCTTGACGTTGTCAACTGGCCTCCTCGGAGCTGCGATTTGACACCTTTGGATTTTTTTTTTCTGGGGAACCGTGAAGGACCGATGTTATGCCAACAATCCGGAAACGATTCAAGCACTTAAGGCCAGTATTATCCAAGCAATCCGTGAGCTACCGCCCGAAACCATCAACAATGTCTTGGAAAATTGGAGTGACAGAATGCGCTACTGCGAAGCCAGCCGAGGCAGCCACTTGAACGACGTTGTGTTCCATAATTAATGGAAATGTTTGCTCTTACTAATAAAGCCATAATACATATGGACAAAATTTAATTTAGTTCATTTTATTGCATTTTTTAAAAAGAAACTTCAATCCATCAAAGTCAAAAGTGAGCTCACTTTACCTGGAACGATTCTATGTAAGGCTGCACACAGAATTATGTGAAATGTTATCAGAAGAGTTTGTTCGCGGGAATCATGCGATTCGAGATCCTCGCATTTGTCGCACAAAATATCGCGCTTCACTGCACACTTTTCTCGTATTCAAATGGTTCTCGATTCGCTTTTGGCACGAAGCCTAAGATGCCAAATATCCAACATTTATAGGAAATAATGCATTGACAACTAAGCAAAGTAGCCTTTTTTATAGAATATCCAAGCTATACAAAGCCATTTGGAAGGCCAAGAAAAATGGGCACAAGTAGTGACTTTTCAAAAGCAAATACAAACTTTTTCAGTAATTTTTCAAAAAAATTAAAACAAGAAGCGAAATTGTGAATTTCCAAATTAAAGTCAAATTTAAAGTCACTTCGAGTAAAACTTAACCGAAAATTCGCGTCAAAACAATTAGCAAAACTCAACTCAGCCAAACCTGGAGACTTCTATAGTAATATTAGTAGACAGGTACTTGCTGTTTCGAAAGTCCCAAATCAACTTGCTTCTTGCGATAAAAAGCTAAAATGAACAAAATAGTCTCTCGCTAAAAATTAAATTTAATAAATTTTAAGGCTAAAATTTTTGGCATATTTTGGAAAGTTAGATGTCAAATTAAGCGACAAATTAAGTGGAAGATTGTTTAATAGTTTAGCATCTAAAATTTCACTGCGCAGAACATACATATGCGCCCGGAGAAAATTTTTGTGGAGGGGAAAGGGAGTCAACAATGCAAGATATTATTGTATTGTGTTTGAAGGGCAAACGTAGCTATCTATAAATTTGTAAAAATTGCCTAAATTTTAAACCAATATAAAAAAAAAGAGTTACAGGCCCAAAGGTATAAAATGTTGTCAACAAGGATATTTAACATAATTAAGAACAGAAAGAAATATATCTACCTATTTGTATTTGTATTTAATTTTTAAAGGAACTTAATATTAAGATTAACATCTTTTAGATAATTAAGCTTTAACAAGGAAATTAATCTGAGTGCATTAACGTACGTCCTTGTATTTTTTATATACCTACCAACACAATATTTGCTTTTAAATCTTATTCTGAATTCCAATTAACAAAAAAATTGTTTAAATTTTGTTTCAGAATTAAATTTAATATTTCATAAAAACAAAATAAAAAACGACTTTCACGAAGAAAAAAATTAAAATACGATTTAAATATTGTGCACCTATTTATTCCTATTTTTTTTCGGCTGATTGAATTTCACAAGGTTAAGATTGATGAAAGATACGTTTCTGTTCCAAAAAACATCAACAGAATTTTTAATCTTTTATTTTATTTTCCACTTCTCTAAACAAAAAAAAAAAAAAAAAAAAAAAAAACACACTTAAACAAGACCTTCAAAATATTTATTTCACTTTGTTTTCATTTTTAAATTGATTTAAATTCACTAAATGACAATTCAAAACTTTTCATTTACTACCTTCTATCGAAAAACCACCTAATTCTAAGATAAACTTAACGACACAATAAATGTACCTACAAAATTCAAAAAGAGAAAAAAACAAATGTTGCTCAACTTTTCTAGACACAAAAAATATTGCTAGAAACACATAATAACAACAAAACATGTTTACACCAGAGATTTAAATTGTATGATTACGATGGACTCATCAAAGAATTTTTGTGTTCGTTTTGAAAATTAATTAGAATTCTTATATTGATTTACATAATTTCCCATGGACCACACATTGATACACTTAACGAAATCGAAATATTCCTTTTGTTTTATCACAAAAAGAAGAAGAAGAAGAAAAAATATTAAATCCATCACAAATCACCAAATTTTTTTCAGAGTCACATTTTTTTCAAAATAATTCACCAAACCATACTACCAGGAATCACTTTCAAAACAACAAATACTACTGTCATAACAAAAATATTAATCCTTCCATTCCTTTCGAATTCAACACCGGCGAGAGGTATGCGACCAACTGATTTCTATTCCGTTTCATAAAATCAATTTTACTGACTAAAACTTCAGTCTAACTACCCATTCGGAATTCGGATATAAATTGTTTAAAAAAAAAAATAAGAAATAAAATGACAACAACAATTTCACAAAACCAAGCGCGCCAGCATTCCTGTAACTTCAGCCAGAAAGTATACAGCGAGAGAGCAAAACAACAACAACAACAAAAAGAAAAAAGAGTAAATTTGTTTGAATTTTGTGGCTCCACAAGGATACTAACTAAATCGTCTATTTGTCTAGGACGAAGGGCGGCTGGCGGCTGATGGCAGCAACAGCAACAGCAACGGCGGCGACACTCTGAGGGGGTTTTGAAATAAAATATGATCTGGGTGCGACAGCGGAGTATAGGTATAGGTACGGATACAAGGGTATTTTATTTATAAGTATATGGAAAATATACTCGTTAACTCGCCAGCTCATCCTAGAATTTCACATTCAATGTAAAAGCAATGTCGCGAGTGTAAACTATACACCCTTATTACACACTAGAGGGTGTGTGACGATGATGGTCTCCCGACACACGGGTTTGTTTTTGTCACTTATAAGGCACATACTCTTATCTACACCGGAGACCCGACCAGAGCTGTGGTGGTGCAATAACAATTTGTATAATATTTGTCTGTACCTCGGTCCTCTTTCTCTCCCCAAGCACCCCCCCCCCTCATTTCCATTTTGTTGCATTGAAAAATCTCAATTCTCAAAGACCACTCCCAGGGTTGCCATTGAAAGAAAGAATAACTGATGGTTATGCCGCGATCTATAAAGCTTTCCATGTTGGCTGATTGCCCTTTTTTTTTAACTCTGAGTATTGTGTTTGATATGTAGACAGGGGCGGATTTATTTAAAAAAAAAATACCTTGAAGGGAAATTTGTGATGTCTAAATAGATTCTTAAATCGTGTGTGAATTCGATTGAAATGTCGATTAAATTTGACGTTCCTACGAATAGATTAAATTCATTAGTCTCAAAAATTAATCTTTGGATAAAATTTAAGCCGGTTTCAATCGAATTCACACGAGGCCTTAAGGAGCAGTGTTTTAAATCATATCCGAATTTTTAAACTATGTGGATTCATAATAATGAGACCATTGAAATCTGAGATTATCGGTATAGTGTCGGATATCGGGATAGTTGAGATCTGACATTATCCGGATAGGATTAAGAATAAACGTATGGCACTGGCACATGATTCTTAGGAAATTTTTAATGCTTAATTTAATAGGGTCTAAATCAAGGCTATATGACTATCATAAAGGTTCTAAATCTGATCTGAGACTATCTATATCCGGATATCCGACATTATCCAGATAGTGTCTGCTCTCGACTCTACGAACTGGAATTGCATATTCGATACTATCCGGGTAGTTCGCTGCTTTGGACATTAGGATATCCGCTGTTTCGGATGTTCGTTAATCCGAAGTATCCGGATCCGGATGAAAGAACTATTGGGGAGCATTTTGGAGGTGATAGAAGTTGGAAATTTAATAAAGTTGAAAGATTCCGTTTGCCTATTCAAATCTGTTTGTAACCAAACTCGAAGCTTGTAGGATATTGTTTAGAAAGAGGGACGATGGGGAATAGCTTTGAAATTTCGAAATTCTAGATTTTGTAATTTTTTTCTTCTGATACATTACTTTAGCAAATAACTCAGGGCTGCGCAAAAAATCAAAATTAAATCCACTCAAGGATAAACTTTTTTCTTATATTTAAGGGGCAATTGCAACCTCCCTGTTATGGAGGATTGGCGAGTATTGCGATATTTTTTGACAAAATTTTAAAGTTAAAAAAAATGTTGCAATTTCGGATCAAAATGCTTTTCGGCTGAACGAATATGCTCGAAGAAAAATGTGTGTGAAATGTACCATTTGTGCACTCTTTTTGATTATCGTGTACACAAAAAAAGTTCACGCTTGTGGAAGCGGACAACTGGAATTACAAATACAATTCATGAAATGAAAATTATTCAATTGTTAAAAATAATATTTTTGTCATCCTAATTCAAATGTCCTTATGTCGGGAGAACTTAAGTTCGACAGAAGTTCAAAGCCAAAATCCGTCCCTGTGTAATGAAAATATTTATGTAGATTGTAGAGTAAGGGTTTCTATATCTGTTATTCGAATTAGATAGGACATGGACATGTGTATTACTATAGAGTCCACACCCTGGAGCCGAAATAATACGTACAAAAGGACACTTTCTTGGACAATTCCAAAAGGGGTTGGGTATAGTATAATAGTACTAAGAGGGTGTGAATATTAGCAATGGAATCTCTCTCCGTCTGACTGGCGTCTACCCAGAAACTCTTTTTTTATTTCCGAGGGAAGTTATTTACGACGTTTATTCTAAACCTTCTTGTCATTTGGGTATAAGAACTGAAGACTCCCCAAGGTTTTTTGGGGATTGTTTTTGCCAAAAAAAAAAAAAACATCGCACCTTAGGAAAAGGTACCCAAATACAAAAATTAGACACTTTACATAAGTAACATCGAATTTAAAAGAAAAAACCATTATTATTTTCAAAACACAATAATTACCAACCAAAGTCATGAAACACACATCTTTATCGCAATTGCAACATATATGTACATACCTATTATTGTTTTGTTTGTGTACCTACTTTAAGATTGTCGTCTTGTAGTTTAACTTGTTTTACAACCTCCTATAACGATTACATTATCTTTTGTTGTTTACCTTAAATTAACAAAATACAAAAAAAAAAAAAAAAACACTTGTGTAATGAGTAGATTTTTGTTTACATTTTTAAGACCAGAACAATATAGGTCTTGAGGTTAGTTTAAGCTTGGTGGTTATAATACGAGTGTTCTTACTTATTCAGAAAAAAACACTACGAAGATTGAGCAGTAAGCTATAAACACGAGTTGTATGATTTTTAGAAAATACAAATCATACAACAAAAAAAAAAAAAACTTTGTAAATAGGGTTGCCAAATGTTGCAAATCATTCGGAAAGACTTAAAATAGATATTCGGAAAAAATTGAAACGCACTTTGTTATACAATTTGTTCATTTAAAGTAACAAATTTCAATCAAAATCATTACAGCGGTTTTCAAAGAAATTTTGAAAAAAAAAAAATTGAATGGCAGCTACCCGTTCTAGGTAAGCTAAAACAAAAATTCGGATTTTTCCTCTAGAGAATCACATAAAAACGATCTGTAACGTTTAGCTCAAATTACAGTGGACGCAAGAACGCAACACACATACCGACGGACGCTATGAAAAACATCCACTTTTTCGGAGTGCTCGACCATTATGGTGTAAGTTTTGAAATTTGTTTACACGAAACCAATACTTGCCCTATAGAGCAAATAAAAATACTTAATTAAAAGGCATCCGCACCTGAAATCATCATCATCCGGCCACTGTACGGCTCTTTGGATTTACATAAATTTTAATCTGGATTTAATATTTAATCTGGACTAAGAGAATGAATAATATGGGCGTAAGCTACATTTACATTTTACTTTGAAGGCTATGCTTTTTAAATAACTATAATAGTCTAATATGAGATTTATCTCACAAGGCACATTGAGGCCCAGTTGCTCAGTGGTGACTTAAACCACAGTTAGCTAACTCTAGAAGTAAATTAACACACAGTTGACTGAGAAAGCAGTTTGTCAGTGAAGAATGCACGAGGGACGGTGGATAAAATATCAAAAGCATCTGTTCAGTTAATCTTGCGTTAATTCACCAAATTTGATGAGTTAACTTAGGTTTAACTTTAATCTCGCACTGAAAAACTAGACTTAAATAAATAAACAATAAAAATAAAATGAAAAAAATAAAATAAATCATTACAAATTAAAAAAAAAACTTCTTTTCTCAGTTAAATAATTTAAAGAAAAAAAGAACAACATGGCAACCCTCAGCCTATATTTTTGTTGATTCTTTAGATTCGTTGACTTTATTGTGTGTTTTTTTTCCATTATTTTTTTTTTTCAGTTGAAAATCTGTTACATTTTCGAGACTTAAAGCCAAGAGTGCGTGGCACAGAAAATTGAATACAAAATGTATTTGCTTTTTGACTTGCAAGTGTTTTTCTTTTTGTAATCTTCCACCCTCCTGTTTTCTTTGATTTCCTTCCGATAACTTTGTTATTCACTCAATTTTGTCAAAGCTTTTTTTTTTGTTCTGAATACAAATCGAAATGATTGTTTTGTCAAAAGAACACCAATTGATTTTTGATTTGCTTAAATTTGAATTTATCGATTTTGTTTTTTATTTTTCAAAAAGGGTGAAGGAACTTAATGGTTTTTCATTATTTTTTGTTTGTAATTTTATATCTTTAGAGACAATGTGGAGACAATGATGACTGGATGGGTCAGTGTATTGTATTGGTTTGGTGATAAAAATTTGTCATGATGAGATATATGTATGTGGAATCACACAAATGAATTGAAATAGGTTTATCTTAAACTTTGCGTGATGTAGTTTTATTGGAATTATTTATTGTTGTCACGTTTTAGCATTCAAAGGGAGTTTTATTAACTTTTTTTTTATTATTTTGTATTAAGAGTTAATTGAATGATTGTTTCTTCTGTTTTTATTATATCCTCATCGATGACTCTTTGTTTATTGTTATGATGAGTAGAGACTAAGCATTGATGGTTATTGTCGATAGTTTATTAGGTTAATTGCCAATGGATTCAGCATAAATACCTGTAGCTCAGGGAAATCAGACGAAAATTCAACAAAAACTTTGGAAACTTTGGATTCTAGTAGAGGTAGTTTTTTGAGCACAACTTAAAACCTGACATACATTTGAACAACTGCTTTAGATTTTGTGGGGTAAAAAAGGGCTAAATTCAATTTTGGGTAAATATTTCGACGAGTCGAAACACAGACTATAGAGGCATTAGTCTTTTATACAACATCTACAAGATCCTGTACAGCGTACTATTATTTGAACGCCTAAAGCCATTTGCTGATTGGCCAATATCAGTTTGGTTTCAGGACTGGACAGTCTACCATAACCCAAATCTTCACATTACGCCAAATCCTGGAGAAGACCGAACAATTTAATATCGATGCACACCACCTTTTCATTGACTTCAAAGCAGCTTATGACAGTGTTAACAGGGATGAGCTATACCGTGCCATATCGAGTTTTGGTATCCCTGCCAAGCTGATACGCCTTATCAGGATGACGTTGGAGAATGCTCGCTGCTCCGTCAAAATTGGAAGAGATTCAATCAAAACCTTCAAAAACACAAGAGGACTGCGACAAGGTGACGGGCTGTCATGTAGCTGCTTCAATATTATTCTTGAGAGTGTGGTGCCAACATAAATGGCACCATCTTTCACTCAATATCTTGATGGATATATGCAGATGACTTTGACATTATGGGAACAACCAAACGACCAGTTACGGGTGCCTTTTCTAGCATCGAGTCATAGGCTACCAAATCGGTCTTGTTATTAATGAGGAGAAGACGAGGTATATGCTGTCATCGAATATAGTCGATTTCAATCGCAGACTTGGTCAGAACGTGCGACTATTGATAGGTACAACTTCGAGGTGGTCAGTGAATTTGTCTACCGGGCCACTGCTGTAAACTCTGCAAATGACATCAACGCTGAAATCAAGCGGAGAATAACTCTTGCTAATCGCTGTTTCTTTGGGCTTAGTAAGCAATTGAGGGATAAAGCCCTATCAAGAAGTACCAAAGAGACGTTGTATAAAACTCTAACCATCCCGGTCTTGCTTTATGGTGCAGAAGCATGGAGCCTCTCCCATGCGGATGAATGCTCCCTTGATGTCTTCGAAAGAAAGGTTCTACGCACGATTTATGGTCCGGCTTGTGTCGATAGGCAAAATAACATCTGACGGAGACAATGCAACCACGAACTATACGACCTGTAAAGCGACTTGCCGCTCGTCAAAAAACTACGTGTTCAACGGTTAAGATGGCTGGGGCATGTAGAGCGAATGAACATCGAAGTTCCAGGCCGTAAGGTATTTATAAAACGCTAAGCCAGAGAGAACGAGAAACAGGAGCAGACCTCATCTACGGTGGGGTGATCAAGTTGAGGGAGATACACGGCCGACTTGATCGAAATAGCTGGCGGAATCTATTACTTGAGGCCCAGGAGCCCCCCGCTCTGTAGCGATAACTAAAGTAAAATAAGTTTAGAGATTTTATCGCGTTTGCACACATTTTTCTCAAAATCTGTTGCGCTTACGAAAAAAAAAGTGTTAAAACATATTTCGTTAAAAATTCTATAAGCTACAATTTTTATCTTGACAAATTTCCTAAAAAAAAACCGACAGTTTTCGAGATATTTACAAAAAAAAAAAACTGAGTTTTGACCCTTTTTTACCCCACAAAATCTAAAGCAGTGATTTAATTTCTACGAAAACAAAAAGTTATAATCAGCCTTATTGTGAGTTTCACCCGAAAAATATTTCACCTTAAAATTTTTTGTTCGCCAAGAATTTTAAAAGCTATTGTGAGTTTCGCTCGAGCGAAATTTGGTTTGCCTACAAAAAAAAAAGAAGTGAAAATGACATGAAATGAATGTTCACAATAAGGGGAATTTTTCGATGAAATTTCGAGTGAAACTCACAATAGGCGAAAAATGAAATGTCAAATTTTCCGGGCGGAATGTTGTTCGGGTGAAACTCAAAATAAGGCTGAATCTTTTTTGCGTAGAACTTTACAAGCAACAATTTTTGTCTTGAATTGTTTTCACGACCTTTTACCCTCCTAAAAACTACATCCCTGGTAATTTTTAAAAATATATTTCTTTTTTATTTAAACATTTCTTTTCGAAAATCTGTTTTCGAAAATTTAAGTTTGCCCTTTTCACCCTTAAATCCTTGGCCCAATTTGGGCTACTTGTCTTCCAGGCATCTTTTATGCGTCTTTCAATTTTTTCCAGTGCGTGTCACGTCGCCTTTTAAAAAAATGTTCAACACATACAAATCGAGCAAAAATTCAGCTTTGTCGAAATTATTTTGAAGTGGACGTCTAATTTTCCTGGGCTCCAGCTGGGCCCTGTTTGATAAAAATTTAGAGGGACAACATATGACAGGTGGATTAAGTGACAGGTGATAAAGTGACAGATGATTAACTGACAACTTAACAGTTGACAAATTTCTGTCTGAAATATAATTTGTGGACATTTTGGTCCAAAAATATGCCACAGTTTTCAAGTTTTCGGATCATAACAGAATTATTGTCACCAAAAAAAAAAAAAATCACAAGAATTTTCCAAGAATTGTCATGAATTAAAAACAATGCTACTAAGTGAAAAAAAAAACATCCATCACTAAAAACAAAAAAAATGTGTGTCGACAAATAATCTCTTCTATAACTGTAACTAGTACAAACATTTCTTTTCCATACATGAGAATACCTACATATGTAATGTACCCATATGATGTACGCTAGCTGCTTACTAACTCCCCAGGTGTGTTCTTTAGCTTTTAAAAATGGCATGTTAGGTACAAATAAAGTATAACCGATTGGTACACGTCTGTCTTCGTCTCTTTTCCAAGGCCGCATATACATATTGTGTGTAAAGGGATCCCTTGCTGTGACAGTGCGGTTGCAATAATGTCTAATGTGAACCACAAAGTATCTATCTAATCGACACTTTTTCTTCTTTTTCATCAATTCGAGATGCAAGTGGAAAATAGACAAAAAAAAAAGAGAAATTCCATTTGAACCCATATCCGCCGCCGCCGCCACCATTGCCGCCCCCTTTCAATCGCCTTATGAGGGTAACTCTAAAAACCAGGAATTCATTACCACCGCAGCACAGTATACCAACCAACACCAGTTACTTATATCTAACCAACTGTGAATTCTTCAGAGCTTCTTCAAGAAGATGATGATGGGCTGTAAGGGGGCGCGGGGGTAGGGTGTAACGCTGATTGATATCTGCAGCGCATCTCTGTTGTACCGTAAATAGTGCGTTCGCAGAACATCAACAATTTGCAATTGAAAATGCATTTCTAAGCTATTTGCAATGTTGTCATAGTTGTTGGGATCGAGTTTTCTGTTCAACAAGAATAAGCGAATAAGTGTTGCCAAATGCTTTGATATAAAATACAAAAAAATAAATTTTTTAAGTCTAGTATTATTCATCTGTTGTGAAACGAAAACAAAATTGCGTTCCACAGTTTTTCATCCGTTAAACGAGTACCTAGGACTGCCAGGGAGAATATTTAGACAAAGTTACCGTCCGTTGTCAGTCTGTGCATCTGTCTGTGTTGGTTTGTACATCCACTGAAGATCGAGCTAGAGCCTGAGCCGTAGGACCGATTTACTTCAAATTTGGTAGATAGCTTTTTTATGTGATTCTCGACATAGGAGAAATTCGTCTTTTGTATAAGCTGATCTAGAACTGGAAGCTGCCATACAATGGTTTTGGTTATTTCGAAGTTCCTCGAGAACGACTTTAACAATTTTGATTAAACTTTGCATCTATAATGTCTAAAGTGATTGCAATAAGACTGCGTTTCGGGGTTTTGTCAAAAAATTCACCTAACGGAAATAGGGTTATAACGTTCCTCATTTTTGGGTTATTGCCTTATATCTCGTTAATGACTGGACTGATTTTGTTAAAATATTACATTGCATATAAAATAGTTTTATAAATAAGAAACAAAATCTAAGAAATAGTAAATTTTTTTTAGTACTTTAGACATTTTTCAAAATTTCTATCTAACAATTTGTAACGTTATGTTATTGAACCATTACCATAAATTTGTAAAATCTGGTTACATTATTTTGTTTGAAGGACGAGAAGAGCAAGGTTTGTGCGATTTAGTCGTACATTTTATTTTATTTTCAAAGCGAAAAAAGTTCGAGATTTGTATTATAAATCTTTGGAGTATGGCAACACTTTTGCCAACAATAAACAACTGTCGGTAAAGGTATACGTTCCTAGGATCCTTCTTAAAGCTTAAGTTATTGGCGACACAGGCCAATAGATCGATATACGCGTTTAGAAACGTATAGATAAAATGATAATGAAGATGATGATGCTGGATGCTGATGTTGAATGTGGTGGTTGGTTTGAATTTCTTTGTTTTTCTTCAAAAACGTCATTATTGCCTCGATAGGATAGATTGATGGCGGTATATGATGGACGAAAAGAATAACATTTGTACCTACTCCTCTATATGCTGCAATCAACCGTTAGTTTTATTTCCAACGCATATTTCTAACCCTCAAAGGTATTATAAACTAGCAACACTCCCGTATAGGAAAGGTTTCTGTCTGTAGGTAGGTAGTTACAGTAAAGATACAAAAAAAGCCACGACTGGCGGCGGTAAAAATTGTTGCAATCTCGAAATGCATGAATGCATGAATGATGCAGATATATGCATTGCATTGCATTTATATTGAATGCTTTTGAAGATTTTTTTTATCTCTTTGTTTGCGTGTTTGGATGATGATTGGAATGTTTTTATTTTTAATTATTTGTTGTTTGACTGTTAATTGAAAAAAAAAAAAAATATATAGGAGGGATATGCGGATTAATATGATGACTATTTGATACTTGTATAGGATTAATATAGAAGGTATAGAGATTGAAATACTTAAAGCATGGCGCCATCCATCGATGATCAATCACCCAACTTGATGAATGTTAATGGTGATTTATAAATCAAGTGTTCTTTAAATAAAATTATGGATTTGATGGTGATGATGATAATTTTTTTTTGTTTTAAACTGGGTAAGGCCGAAATAGAATGCTGCAGGTATGGCTTCTTAATTTAAACGGTTAGACTTTGGTATTTTGGATCAGGAGTGTTGCCTGAGTAAACCTTAAGAAATTTGGCTCATTTTCTTGACGTTCTTTGTATGGATGCGGTCTTAGCTGGATTAATACTGAATTATTTAACCGATTTTGATGAAATTTTCAAGGATGTTATGAAAAATCATAACATAACTATAACTCAATTGTATTGGAATGCTTCACTAACAATATTTTATGTCATTAGGGAGAAAGTGTGTACAAAAATCAAAATTACTAAACATAGAATATTTTAATATTTTTTTTTTTTTTTTTATTTATAAAACCAACTAATTTTAATATTTTTCAAACATTACATTATTTACACAACTTAGAAGTAACACACTACAAAATTCTAGCAAAATTAGTCGAGCCATTTACGAGATATATGTAATTACAGCAATTTCTCAAAAAAAAAAAAAAAAAATGTTAAAAAATATTCAAATTTTGGTGTTTTATTTAATTTTTTAAAGCCATATTCCATTTTTCAAATGAAATTTAATTTTATTGTGAAATGAAACCCTAATGAATTAATATTCAAAAACTAATTTTGTCTCCTTAGTCCTTGGGGCCTTGTTTCGCAGAACCTATTTGGGACCCTGGGGAACTAAAACAATCTTCCAAGCTGTTACAATTACATTTGATTGCGGGATTATTATTGCTTGGCAAGTTATTTCAATACACCACCCAAAGCTTAAAACAAAAATAATGTCCGACTTGATGCCACTCGAATAAAAAATTAGAAATAATAATAATTAGTTACATTTATGTCAATTGAAGATAAGGCCTCTAGAAAAAAACAATCTCAAGAGCTAATTCTACAAAACCCTTAGGAACAACTAAGTGTATATACTCATTCAAAATGAAATAAAATTTTAAAAAAAAATATAAGACATACAAATTTAGCATCATTAAGGCCACCACCAGCTGAGTTTTGAATAAAAATAGTCTCAAATTATCAAATAAAAAAAATAAAACTTACGCACATTAGGTATACCAACATTGTCTTATCTCTGTGTCTCTTCTCAAGGGTCAGTTGGGTTTATTTTATTTTTATTTATGTGATGGTTGTTGGTTGGAAGTTGGGAGACTCTATACTGAGTCTTCAAGGCGGAAAAGATAAGCCACCAACCGTTTTCACATTGAAGTAGGTTATAAAAATAAAATTCTAATAAAAATGTTTTGTTTCTTTGGAACAAAAAAAATATGACATCATGTTGAGCATAAATTCAAAAAAAAAAAAAAAAAAAGTATCTGTAAAGCACATAATCTCCCATGTCCCATTCCTAATCCAAATTCATATAGCCCACCAAATCAAGGAAGCAAAAAATATATTATGGGCCAAAGTGAAACAAACGATAACAACTCCCGACAGAGAATGTTATACTTTCAATTGAGGTCAAGTAAATTGTGAGTGGTTAGACCTCCCCAATAAAATAAAATTAGCGACACAAGATGCTATGGCTATAGTAAATGTGATGATGGTTTTGTCCAAGACGGCGCGGCGACCGACGACGGCGACGATATGAACGCATGGATGGCTGACTGTTGAGTGTATCTCACAATCCATTCAATTAAACTGAATTGGAATGGCAAGATGCGGTCGTTCGTCGAGATGGAATATATATAGGATAAGAGATATGCCTGTCCAGCAGCTCCCAGGTCCCAGTCATAATCATAATTACAATTTCCACTCGAAACGAATATGATTGAGGTATTTAGGGAAGAGATGGAGACAGGAATGCTACAAATTGGCACACCCATCGGCTATGATCATCAGATTGTGAAACTTGTTCAACGAAAATGCGTAGGGGGAGGGGGGGGGGTGCTTTTCAGCCCATTTAGCAGCATCTTGAATTGTTGTCATCAGCAGAGTCCATCACCGAACCAGGTTCAGCTATCTTCATCCTTCTTCGGAAACATCAAAACCTGATGTCATCGTTAGGATGACGTAGGTATACAGAGCTCTCACTCTGTGATGATCACACGGCTGACAGCCAAGATGCGATGGTCTATAATTATGACACATCATTATGTACTTAAGGACATGACGACCGGTTCTGCTGCAAAATAGCACCATCACCGCATCGTCATATCGCAGATTGGTGACAATTTGTGAAACGCAGTGTTGACAGCATCTCATGTTATGCAGTGCAATGCCACATCAGATTCTATCCTTTTCTGATGCCCCCCTCTGGACGCGTCAACGCCGCCACACCGTGGATCTGATTGCGGCTAAATAAGCTTGACTGTAATTCGGTGAAACAACAGAGGAGATTAACCGCGAACATCGAACACGTTTGTGATACTGCAGTCGGTGGGGTGTGTGGGGGCGCAGCGCAGCGCACCGCAACACAGACAAGATTTATGGTGAAATTACAGCAGACATTTTTCTCCATTTTTGCGACTTGAATGCATTCAATTATTTTCATTAAAATTCTTGTGTCTATATTTAGGGGCATTTTATGGAATTGAAAATTTAGTGAAACAAGCTAACAGGGGTAAAAGCTTCTTTTTTTTTTGGTTTTTTTGGAGACAAGGGCATTGCTTATAATTTTACTTTTAATTTTTTTTTTATGTTTTTCGAAAAAATCGGAAATATTTTGGATTATTAAACTAAGTAAAATCTTTTAAAAGATGACCCTGAGTAAAAAGTAAAAGTGTCAGAGAATCTAGAAAAAGACATTTTACTAAATTGTATCAATTAATAGGCCAAATCGTGTGATTTTTATTTTTGAAACTTAAAACAATTGTGTCAGACGATTTTTTTAAAGTGCCAAATGCTTACTGGCTGACATTAAAGATTCATCATTGATGTTCTTTTAAACCTTTGTTTTTGTTTAATTATTATTTTTAGTCAATCTGAGTTTTAAAAAAAATGGCCTCAGTTACTATTGTTGCTGCCAGATGTATTGAAACTGGCAATACAAAAAAAAAAAAGTTTAAGTTGTAGGTTCATATCGGATTTCTTGAAAATTTTATTCTAGAATACATCTATGCAAATATGTAGTTTAAAATAGGCTTTAGTCAATTTGGAGCCCAACAAAAATAGTAAAATCTGTTAATACTGCTGCCAGATGGGAAACTAACTAACTAATGCAAACTATTTATTTTGTAGAATTTGATTTTTTTCGCAACTATTTGTTGTTCAAAATGTGACTAAAAATAAAGTTTAAGTCAATATCAAAAGGAAAATATGTGTTCCAGTTGCAAAAAAGGCTGCCATATGGATTTCCTTGAATTTTTAGAATATAGTTCAAAGTTTATAGCTTAAGTCAACTGAGTGAGTAAAATAGATTAAGATTATAGTTGACCATCAAAAAAGTAAATTTGCAAGCCAAGATATAGGTTAAATCTACTAATACTACTGCCAGATGCGAAATAAAGTATCATGTAAGTACCCGCCTAAAATGTTTTGCAATCTATTTTGTTGTCTTTTTCAACTTATTATCAAGGATGTAGCAAAAATCAAGCCCAAGTCAAAATCGAAGTGAATAAAAAGGTTTCACTATATTACCTACATAATATGCGTGACAGATGCGAAAAATATCTGACATGTTTGTGACATGCCAAACAATTTATTTTATTAATTTTTGTTCAACAAATGCTTAAGAATGTTATCGAAAAGCAAGCTAAGTTAAATTTAGAAGCGGCAAATTGGCTTTAGTTATTATTTTTTCTGCCAGATGCATTTAAACTGGCAAAAAAAAAAAAAAAAAAAGATTTTATTGGATTTCTTGAAAATTTTATAATTGAAATTGATTAAAATAAGGTCTTGTCAATCTGGTGGCAAAAATAGTACTAAAATCTGCTAATACAGCTGCCAGACCAGAAACTATCTGGCATACGCCAAACATTTATTTTGCCGATTTTTTTACAAAACAAATATCTAAGAATGTAGTAAAAAAAATTATTTTGTCAGTAACAAAGCAAATATATTCCAGTTGCGCAAATGCTGCCAGATGCGTAAGTAGCTGGTGTCCAAACAATTTTTGTTTTATTTTTCATCTTAGAATATACATACATAGTTCAAGGCAAGCTTATAACTAGAGGCAACAAAATGAGGGACAATATATTGAGAATATGTTGAACATAAAACTCCAACCAATCTGAAGGCGAAAACACAAGTCTTATCTGTTTACACGACTGCCATATGGAAAAGTAGCTGACATACCAAATAATTTATTTTATTGATTCTTTTCACTTAAATATTTTAGAATGTAGCTAAAAATAAAGATTAAATTAATATCAACCTGAAAAATATGATCCAGTTGCTGCCAGATGTGAGTAGCTGGTGCACAAAATAAATTATTTTTCTTTTTGATTTGTTCACCTTAGAAAATACATATGTACCTAGTTCAAGATTTTAACTTGGATCATCTAGTTTAGTTTAGTCAATCTGCAGCCAAAAAAACAGGTTTAAGCTGCTAATATACGACTGCCAGATGCGAAAATAATTGTTATGTAAATTCCAGTTTAGCCAAAAAGATCATTTTGTTGATTTTTGTTTTTACTTATATTTAAGAGTGTAGTAAAAACATAAGTCTAAATCAGGGTCGCTTGTTAAGGTTTCAACGTAATTAACTTCAAGTATACTCTTAGTCATCTTATATTTTTCAATAAAAACCAATCGCTTCTGACTTCTCAAAAATATGATTTATTTTTCCTTTGGTTAACTCTTTGTGCTTCAAAAGCTACCCATACTTTATGATCTAATTAGAAGCCTTTCAATATAGAAACATGAAACAAAGGCCATCTAAACTTTTACATTTAACGTAATACAAACGACAAAGATACTCTCATCTGAATTTCATTAAAATTAGTCTAACTTCAATACAACTATAATCAGAGAGCACAAAAAAAAAAAAAATTATAAACCAATTTGTTTATATAAAACTTTCACCAAGGACACACACACACACATACATACATACAAAATATACAAAGGACAAAGTAAAAACATAAAATTAATGCTCAACCAAGCCCAAAAAGTCAGGACAAATAACTTTATTTGTTGCCAAAAAGTCTGAGAGCTGATTTTTGTCTTTGCTGTGCGATGCTAGGCTATGGCTATGAGTATGTAGGTATGCATGTGACGAGATGGCTTGTATAATTTTATTTAATTTGTTTTTGTTGTTTTATTAGTAGCTTAGTGTGTCTTTTGACTTCTCTTCTACAACAACTAACAAACTTATTAAAAGTGTATTAAATGAAATGTGTTTCTTAAGAGTTTGTTTATAATTTGTATGAATATGCGGAAATTATGAAAGTTGAAGTCATTGATATCTATATTTTGCTTTATAAACTTATTCGGTAAAATTAGACAATCTTAGGAGAGGGCTAATTATTTTGTACGAAATCAACAGAAAATTGGTTTATCAATTTTTTAAGAAATTAAAAATGTCATTTTAAAGGGTTTTCCAGTTGGTGCGGGTAGATTTTGGCGGCCATGATGTTTTGGTGACATCTGTCAAATCTGTTGTTTATTATTCAGTTATAGTTAGATGCCAAATCACCATGGCAAGTCACACGATTGAACAGCACGTCCAAATGATAAAACTTTATTATCAAAATCGCTTGTGGCAACGATGAGTGCGCCGCCCATTATAGGGTTTATATGGTTGGCCTTCTCAGTCGACTATTCATTCAACGTTTGGTGGCCAAAATTGAGTCGACCGATTCGGTGAACAATCAGCCAACACCCGCACGTCAACGAAGCCCAAGATCTCCTAAAAACATCGCCGATGTTCTTGAGAGTACGGAATTCTTCCAAAACGACGATGGCATTGCCATCACCATAACGGAGAACGCTACCGACCGATCGATGATAGCAAATTTTTGCTGCCTCAAATTGGATAATATGGATGTGAACGACATGTGGTTTCAATAGAACGGTGCTCCGTGCCAAACAGCAAACGCCACAATGGACATTCTGGATAAGTGATGTGAGGGTAAGGCTAACTCTCGCGGAGGTGACGTGAATTGGCCACTAAGATCGTGCGATTTGACCCCGTTAGACTTTTTCTTGTGGGGTTTCCTGAATTCACAGGTCTACACGAATAAACCACAACTGACCGATGCCTTTAAGGTGAACATAACATAAGCCATGGCTTAAATTCAGCCGGAAGTACAGGGTGTTTTTCTTAGACGTGTGGTTTTCAATCTGGCAATACTTTTTTTCGGAGTTGGTCATTTTGAAAGCTGTCACTTGATTTATGCTCAGTTTGGTTTGCCATTTCATAATGAATATAGACTTACTCCTGAATAACGTTTAAAAATCGTGCAAAAAGGGCTCCAAACGAGATGGCCACCGATCCCGATTTCCAAAAGAAAATTTTGTTCAGCGATGAAGCTCATTTTTGGTTGAATGTGTTAATAAGCAAAATTGTCGTATTTCGAGTGATTATAATCCACAAGCCATTGTTGAGACGGCGCGCCGTTACATCCTCGAAAAGTCACTGTTTGGTGTGCTCTATGGGTAGAGGGAATCATTGGTCAATATTTCTTCAAAAATGAAGCCGGCCATAATGTTACAGTCAATGGGGAACGCTATAGAGCCATGATTAATGACTTTTTCGTGCCGGAATTGGAGGATGTTGATGTGGACGACCTTTGGTTCTAACAAGACGGCGCTACAACGCTACGCCAACGAAACAATCAATTTATTGAAGGAAACTTTTGGTGAGCGCATTATCTAGCGTCGCGGGCCTGTGGCGTGGCCTCCAAGATCGTGCGGTTTAACACAGCTGGAACTTTCTAGGCCCTTATTAAGTTGTATCGCAATATCTCTTATATTTGACATATATGTTACTTTGGATAAGGCAGACTACATTTCGTCTAAGAGATTTCAAATTCACCTACATAATTTAGGCCCAGTTTTTCAGTGGTGGGTTAAACTAGGCTTAGTTAACTCTAGAACTAAATCAACCCATAGTTAACTGAGAAAGTAGTTTTTCGGTGGAGAATGCATGCGGAACGACTTAACAAACACGAAACACAAAGTAGGTATCTGTTCAGTTAATCCCGAGTTAACTTTTAAAATTTGATAAGCTAAATCAGGTTTAACTTTAATCTCGCATTGAAAAACTGGATCTTAACATTCAAAATAATCCTTACTACTTTTGGTTGATATCTACATTTATCACATTTAAATCTCGAATAGCTCTTAATGTCACTTTGTGATGCTTTTCTCTGCGCTACTTCCTTTCATAGTACGCTGTGCATTTGTGCAAAATATCACTGCTTACTTTCTATTTGCTTTTTGTTGTTTTTAGAAAAGAGCATCTACTTTTTTTAGTTATCCTTCAAAACAGACTCCTTTGCAAAGTTATCTGAAGGACTGAAAAAAATGAAACTAAAAGTCTTTACCCGCACTCAGACGTTCTTCATTTCATAGTGATGCCCACTTTATCGAACTTTCCATATACCCACAAGCTTTTGTTATAAAAACTCAGATTTTTTTGGTTTCTTTGTTGTTGAAAAAAAAAATGAATGACTCTTTCTTTTGTAAAGTTTTTTTTTGTCCTCTCCTCGATATGGTATAAGGAATATCCTTCGATCAGGACTTCTTTCTTTCTTCTATTCACATTCAATGTTCATTGATAACCTTTGTTCTATGTTCTTGTTTTCTTTTTTCTCCCCTCCCCCGATATTTTTTTTATTTTTATTCAAACAATAACAAAATAGAAACTGCAGATTCAACAATAAAAGATGGCAGAGAAAAAGGAATTATACTTTTCATTGCCAAGAAGTAGCTGTAGGTACTGTGTACTCTCGATGTCAACGGCATAGTTGACTAATTTGGCTCGAAAAAAAATTATGTTGCAGGTTCTTTTCTTTTGTTAAAATAAAGAAAAAAACATATTTATAGTTTTAGTGGTTTTTATTTTTTCGCATTGACCATGAATTTTGGACATTTTTGTTGCTGTTGTTTTCTTTTGTTGGCAATGATATCATTGACCACGGTAAATGAACAAAAAAAAGCAAAATTACATCTGCAACACTATATAGTAGCCATCAAACAAACCACAAGGATTATGGCCCAAAAATAACATGTGGCCAGCCCACATACTCATTTATAAAATTATTAGTTTCTCAAATGAAGGTGAACCTCGGGAAATGTTGGTCAGAAGCCAATATATAGGTAATGGATACTTTGTAGCATGAACATGAGTAAGTACCCAGTGGGCAAAGTATGAGTATAGTTTACACTTGTAAAGGTTAGGTCTTTAAATAGTTTATGAGGTTTTCGAGAGTCACGATTTGCGGCGCACTAAAAAGTTAACTTAATACAGTAGAATTTTAAAATGGAGTTATTTTATAACCTAAAAAATTTTTGACTGGTGTATGGCAACTACCAAGGCTGATGATGTCACTTAGATTGAAATTAAGAACTTTAACACTACAAAGAAACTGAAACGGAGACATCTACAATACATATTGCTTTATTTTTTTTTCTTCTAGCGGTATTTTTATTCAAGCTAACTGCGGATCATTTTGAAATAAATCTTCATTTAAACGAAGTTTGTACGAGAATATTCAATAAATAAACGGACAGGTGGCGCAAAAAGTTGGTTTACATTTTAAGTCAGTATCGGCAGAGGTTTTTAGTTTTTGCCTAACTATTTCGGTCAAATTCTTATGATTGAAGTTGGTAGGTAGGTAATTCGTCTTTGAGTATTCAAAAAAAAATTTTAAAGTTGTGTTTCAGTCGCCATTTTGAAAAACTTATTTTAACCAATATCATGACACATGAGATAGATTGAAAAATTGTTAGGATTTGAACATGAAATTTAATGGATAGAAGTTACAATTTCAGAGTTAAAGCGCCGAAAAGTACGTTTTTTTTGTTAGTTTTTGGCTCATAACTGCCTAACGGCTGCTTATTAAAATTAAAAAAGGCATGGTTTTCGGCGCGGTAACTCTAAAGGTATACTCGTAAGTCCTATACAAAAATACAAACATGTATTTTTTAGGCCGGGAAAATAGGGGTGGGAGAACCTCTTGGGCTGATACGCCAACTTTGGTTGTAGAGGGTGTTTTTTTAGACGTGTGGTTTTCAAGAAGAAATATAACGCATATAATTTAATGTTATGGCCAAGAATTTAGTTTTATTATAAAGACAAAGGTTTGCCAATATATTTTAAAAATGACTTCGGGAAAATGGCCGCCGCAGCTGGCTCGAATAAATTCCAGCCGAGAGGCCCAATTTTCGACAGCTCCAATTGTTGCGCGCGATGTCGGATGGACTCATTCGGGTCTTCTTCGATACTCCGCTCTACAGCAGCAATAGCGTCTTCGGTGCGCACTGTACGGCTTCTCTGAGGATTATCCACTAGTAGAGTAAACGTGGTGCAAAACCGATCCATGGTTGCTCGAATTTATGTGATTTTGCAATTATGTCGACCGAATGTTGGACGCAGCCGAACCGAACCATTATTTTGGTGATAAAATAGCACGATTTGCAAACGTTGTTCAGGAGTAAGTCTATTTATTATGAAATGGCAAACCAAACTGAGCATTAATCCAGTGACAGCTGTCAAAAAGACCAACTCCAAAAAAGTATTGTCAGATTGAAAACCACACGTCTAAAAAAAAAACACCCTTTATATGCTTAAAACTTGAAGGAGCTTTACTGAATTTAAGTCTAGCATTTTTGTTGTACCTACAGATAGACTGTTCAAGACAATTCTTTGCAGTTGATCTTATGGGATTTCGTTCCACTTTTTTCTCTTGCTCACGAACTAGGTAACTCTCAAGATTAAGTTCTCACCTTTCGTAAAGCGTTTAACACACAGTTGAATTGAAAATGAAAGTAGTAATCGTAAGTGTTGAATTCAATACACATTCTTCAATTTTAAAACAAAGCTAATTGACTGTCAAATGTGTCATTTGTCATCAAAACCTGTCTGTAATGTTTTTTTTTCGCATGAATTGAGCTAAGAAACTATTTCATTAGTTAAAATGAAAAGATAAGGATTTGAAAATTTTTCAAAGAATCTCAAGGGAGCTAAAGGGCTTTCCAATAGTGACGGGTAGATTTTGACAGTTCATTGCGGCCATGTTGTTTTTTGTTGTTGTTAATTTTCCTGCGCTTTTGATGTGCAAACATTTATAACGGCGGCGTGGCTACTGTAAAGTAAATTAAAATGGTGGGCTTAACATGTAAGACGTTCCGTGTCACACCTTCCGTGTAATACATTACGTGGAATACACCTACACGGTACGATTCGTTTGCATTATGTTCATACATATTTTGGTACAGTTAAAAAAATCCGGCACTCGGAAAAACGTTGATATTATCACATCTTAACTGTAAGTCCCGGTACTCACACATTTTTTTTTTATTTTTCAGACACTAGATTGAAATCACCACGGCAAGTTACAGCGTCGATCAACACGTGGAAATGATAAAACTTTATTATCAACTGGCAACGATGCGGGCTTTGCGGCCATTTTACGGTTTACATCTTCGTCTTTCCCAGTCGAGTATTCAACGTTTTGTGGACAAATTCGAATCGACCGCGGTTCAGTGAACAATTAGAAAACACCCGAACGACAACGTAACGCAAGACCTGCCGAAAAAATTGCCGCTGTCGATGGCATTGCCAACACTATATCGACCGATCGATGATAACCAATTTTTTCGACTTAAATTGGATGAGTTCACATCCAAACTACATGTGGGTAATTCCAACAGGACGACCGACGGACCACAAATCACACGTACGTACCACACACATGATGCCACAATGAACATCGTGCAAGAGCGATTTGAGGTCATATGATTATCTTACGCAGAGGCGACGTGAACTGGCCACCGAGATCGTGTCATTTGACCCCGAAAAATACGGATTTCCTCAAAGCCAATACAACCAAATGCAGGCGTCCGAATTACCGCATAAGTTCGAGTAATACGTGACTGAATTATGTGAGTTTGGCATTACCGCTCACGTTATAGAGCCATCATCTACATAGGTTTTACTCGTTCATTCGATCACTGATGACACTCACTCGATCAGTCACTAATACGGCTCCAGTTCAAATTCAGCCTGATGGATGGGCCAGAGTAATCGTAAATTGGACTTCTCGGATGGGACTTACCTAGCAAAGCCCTAGCGGCCATTTAAATGATTTCATATTTCACACAAAATGTCATATTAAAAGGCTTTTTAAATATGAACGAGACTAGAGAAATACCAATTTATTTTCGACTTTCGAAATTGATGTTCCTGTGCATCTACGAGCTTCGCGCAAATTTGGGTGCCCGAAGTATGCCAAACGGCGGAAGGTCTAGGCCCTGCGGGTTCGCATAAACAAAATTATTATAAAAAAAATGTTATAAATTGGAATGTCTAGAGGCACTTCCTTTAAATATAACAATAAATTCGTTGATATCTCACACACAAAACTTGTTTCATTCAATTTTAAAATCTGCCCGTCCTCATTGTAAATTCTAAGCCGCTTAAACCAGCCATGGACTTATTTTTTTTTTTTTATTATTTTCACATCCATATAAGATATATGTAATTAGTTTTCTCAATTTGTGTTATGACCGAAGCTTCCTTCAATACCTTGATGAAAAAGTGCCAAAAATTCAAGTTCCATGAAAGAAAAAAGAGAGAAAAAAAAAAAAAAAAAAAAAAACATTTTACGTATTTTGCAATGAAGCCGAATTAGTAAAAAATATAATTATTTATTTGGTACATTTGATTTAATTTTTTGTTTAATAACATATTGGCTTAGTTATTGTTGTTGTTGTTGTTGGTAGTCTTGTGTTTTGTTATTAGATGAGGGTGTTGTTGGAAATGGTGCGCAAAATTGTTTGAATATTGAATAGCTACACTTTTTGTAACAGCAGCTTTTTAAAATGTGAGGTTTTATAATAATACCAGCATTTCCAAAGACCTCAATCAAAGGATTCGTAAGAGGAGCATCTAAGATTTAGAGAAAAAAAAAACAAAGCAAGAAAAAACTCTCTCTTAGTAATGTAATGAAACAACAACAAAAAAAAATGTATTTAAAATACTCACAAGATGGTCGCGTATTTAAACCATTAACACAAATTGCTCCCAATTGATCATTAATAAAGTTATGGCAAGATATTTCAGCATAGGACAATGGATTCCCCACTGACAACTGCAGCATTGCCAGGCCAAAAACAACAAGTAGACAAATTCTTCTTAGCTCGAAATGTTTTTTCATTATTTTTTTTTCTCGGATTTTTTCTACAATACTCGTAGGTAGGTGTGTTTTTTTTTTTACTCGTTTTAAATTTACTAAGCTAAACCAACAAAAGAAAAAAAAAAAAACCAGAGCTTGACCTATTTTTCCGATGCGTGCTCTCGCTTTTGCTAGCGACTTTCGACTAATGTCAGATTCTTTTTTGCAGGCTATTTTATTTTTTTGTTTTTCGTTATCGTTAAGTATGCGAGTATTATAATAGTTTTTCAACCTAAATGTTTTTATTTATTTTTTTTTTTTGAAGATGAAGACTTCAAAAGTTAGTATAGGTATGTGGTGCAATTGGATCGGGAATTTTTCCAAACGTCGTCGTCGGTCGTCGCGGTTGTGTCCCCACACATATCTTAATTGGAAATTAGACGTAGATTTAAAGAACGTTAAGGGGGTTTGTTTATTGTTTCTTTAGAATTTTTATTTTTTTCTTCTGCATATTTTTGTGTTCCCTTAAATAATTATGTTTGTTCGGGATGAATTTTGATTGTTTTGTTATTTGAATGCATATATAAGAGAGAAGACTGTGCAATGGGGGTTATAGACTCATCACAACTGTGGAATTTGTTATTCGGAAGCTTTACTACTACTATTTATATTATGGTGTGCCTACTACTATAACAACTAACGTCGTCGACGACGCAACGGCCTACGTATTATTGTGTATGGTTTTGATTAAATTTCAAGGTAAAAGTTCAGCTATTTCTAGTTTTTATTTATAAAAATTTATTTAGCAAAGTATTTTAAAATTTGATGATATTGTAGGTGGAAGATCGTTGTAATTTCTTTTATTTTAGGAGTATGATCTTTTGAAGGTTTTATAGTGCCATTCACTTTAAAGACAGACACACTAAGTGCAAAATATAGTCCATTATTTATTAAAAATAAAGTGAACGGGAGCGTTGAACTTGCTTTTGTGGTTCAAGGCTTCAAAATGGTTTATGATGATTATAGTAATGATATCAGCCGAGTTCTATTGAGAATTGTATAGATAAGAAGCTATAAGTCAGCACAATTCAACAAACTAAACAAAGATATGACTAATCAAGGATAATTAATTACAGTGAAAGCTCCCTTAGTCGGACAGCGACGATCGCAACACTTTTGACCGTCTTAGCGAGTTTTTCGTCCAAGGAAAAATGCAAAAATAGTTATATGAGGAAAAGAGACAACAATAGGCTAGAGATGAGACCAATGGCAAATCACCGTTATCTCTGCGCAGAGACCCCGAAAGATTCCATAAACAATTATTTTAAATTCACTTCTTTTATTTATGTCAAAGACAAACGTCCCGATACATATTGGGGCTCAATCAGTAATTTTGCACTATATTTGCAGAGACTCAAAATTAATAGAAATACATTTTTTGAATAGTATAAACGGTCTATTTGTAAAGGGTGTTTTTTTTTTAGAGGTATAAGTA
Source organism: Leucozona laternaria (assembly GCA_932273885.2). Classification (NCBI taxonomy): domain Eukaryota; kingdom Metazoa; phylum Arthropoda; class Insecta; order Diptera; family Syrphidae; genus Leucozona; species Leucozona laternaria. Next base: position 6,866,837 of record OW026366.1, read on the forward strand.
GAACTTTAAGTTGGCAACATTTTTTTAACTGGCCGCCATTTTGTCAGCTGTCAAGTGATTTATTTTTAGTTTGGTTTGGCATTTCAACATGAATAGACTGACGTCTGAACAACACTTCCAAATCGTGCCAAATGGGCCCAAAACAAGATTGCCGTTGATCCCAATTTTCATAAGCGAATTTTGTTTAGCGATGAAGCTCACTTCTGGTTGAATGGATACGTCAATAAACAAAACTGCCGTATTTGGATGATAAACCTCAAGTGTATGTTGAGAATACCGTTACATCCACAAAAACTGACTGTTTGGCGTGCTCTATGGTTTGGTGGAATACATAATTGGTCCGTACTTCCTTAAAAACGATGCTGGCAAGAACGTTACAGTCAATGGTGACCGCTGTAGAGCATTGATTACTGACTTTTTCGTTCATCAATTGAACAACAATGATGTGCAGGAGCTGTTGTTTCAACAAGACGGTGCAACATGTCACACAGTTCGTGCCGCAAATGATTTATTGAAGGAAACGTTTGGTAACCGCCTAGTTTTACGTTACGAACCCGTGAATTGGCCTCCAAGATCGTGGGGTCGCTTGACTATTTTCTGTGGGGATATGTGAAGTCGCTAGTTTACGCCGATAAGCCGGAAACGATTGACCACTTGGAGGACAAAATTCGCCGCATTATTGCCGATATACGGTCACAAATGTTGGAAAAAGTCATCGAAAATTGGACCTCCAGATTAGAATACGCTCGAGCTAGCCGTGGCGGTCATATGCCAGAAATCATATTTAAATTATAATCCCAGAAGATTATCTTTCGAATAAAGTAAATTTCATGTCTCAAAAAAAAACACCCTTTTCATTCTGGGCCAATTTTAAACCAAACTTATCCAACTGGAGGAAATTTTAATTCAATCGCTTCCTGTATATATGTATGTGTAATATACGTGAAGCGATTTAATTTGTAGTATGTTGTAGATTTTTCCTTCGCCTTGAAAAAAAAAACAACTTGTGTGTATTAATTTTCATGTTATTACAATTTAAATATTGCAGAAAATTTGATTAAGTCTTTTCCTGAGATTTTTTGCACTAAATCTGGCTAAAAGTCAAATTTTGAGAAGTAGCACTAAATCGCACCAAATCTAGACTAGAGTTGCCGTAGATCAATTATAAATCTTGATCAACATTTTCAAGAATCACAACAAAAAGAGAGTAAATGTTTGTAAAAATTAAACATACTAACTGCAAGTTTATTAATATAAAAATAAAACAAAAAATTGTTAGTTATACAACAAATTATGAAGCTTAGAGTGTTTTTTCTTCAAAAACTACTGAAATTTTACAATAAATATGCAATATTCAATTTCACATATTATTCTTCAGAAAATGTTTTTCTAAATGATTTTTGATGATTGATAATAAAAAAAAAAAAAACAATCCTATCTACCAAAACTAAAACTAAAATAAAAATTAACACTTTGGTAACCTTGTTATTTGAATTCAACCGACAAATGCTGTCATCTAGTATACGGCAACCTGGCATTTGACAATCAGCAAGAAAAAGCCAGAAGAAATTATTTCTCGGATTAAAACTGATAAGGAGCGGAAATTTTTAACTCTCATTTGAGCGCTCTCTTTAGCAAGAAATAGCACAATTTTTTAAGTGTGGAACAGCTTCGGACAAAAAATCACTAAATCTGGCGGTCCGGAACTGTTTGAAACTAGAAAACAGCTTTTAAAATAATAGCTTCCCCCTATCAAACTTGTCAAAAAACGAAGATGGTATTGGACAAGACAACCACTTTATTTAAAAAAAAAAAAATAAGAAAAAAAGTAGATACCTTATATATACATTTTTGGGAACATTTCTTGTATGTAAACATACTTTTTTCGACAATTGGAAAAAGACAAGATGCAACCTAGGACTGTTACACGCTGAAGATTTGAATTTTAAACGGATTATCAGACCCAACAAATATTTTAAAAAAAAACCCTAGATCCAACTACGAGACAAACCCTTTAACCTGTAACCATATATTAAAAAGAAGGCACCTTAATATAATAACAAATAAAATTACCATAAACCCTTAGTTTAACCCAACGACACATAATTTAAAAAAAATAGTGAAATAGAATAGAAAAAAAAAACATTAAAATGCATTTTCATCTCGAAACAACTAAAAAACCGAGGCAGTTTAATGTAAGTCTAAAACTCATAGATCATAGACACATTCGTTAGATTTTTGTCACCCATTTTCCAACTGGCTCGTTGGTCTAGGGGTATGATTTCCGCTTAGGGTGCGGGAGGTCCCGGGTTCAAATCCCGGACGAGCCCAAGAGAATAATTTTTTTTTTTTAATTAAATTTTTTTATAATTTTGTGAGTGTATGTATATAAAAATGGTAAATATTTTAATATAACGGTAAATATTCGGTTCGATGGATTTGCAAATATAAATATTAAATAATATGGAATAATAAAAAAAATTGACTTACATTAGTTGACAGCTGGCTTGATAAACTCATAACTTGATCTCGTGCATCGGTTAATTCACGTTTCAATCGACGAATTTCATTTGCTTGACGTTCTTCAGCTGAACCATATAAGGAACTGCCACCTGATAGTAAAGATGCTGCACTTCCATGAACTAGAAAAAAGAAACAACAAAATTTATTAAAAACTATTGCAAGAAAACATACACTCACTATGCACATGTACATATGTGAAGGTATGTATAAAAAAAAATCAATCAAATTTACCATCATCATTCTTTTTAGGATAGGTGAGTCTATGACAGCCTGGTAAGTTGGCTGGACCACCATGAGTCGGTGATAAAGGTCCACCAAATCCACGATTAATTGGTGTTGGGGAGGTTGGTTGACTCCATGCAGCGGGTCCAACTCCAACAACCTGATTAACATTAGCCCCAACTCCGGGTGTCCCACCACCACCAACTCCTCCAGTTACATGACCATTTGCACCAGGTGGCACTGTGCCCACTGGCAGGCAGTAATACGGTTCGATTTCAACATCGGGTCCGCGACTCAACATCGAGGGGTACATTTTTTCCGACTTTGTTGATCTGCTGGCAGAAAATAAATTTATTTTATTAATTATAATCAAATAAGAAAAACAAATGATTTTTTTTTTTTTTTTCAATTAAAAAAAAATTAACTTTGAAGTATAAAAAGATAAAAGGCATTAAAAGCTTTCCAAGAAAGTCAAAAAGCAAAACAATAAAGGACTAAAAATGCGTGTCTATATTAAATGAGATTTTTCCTTATTTGCCCTTTGTGTGTGCTATGTCATATAGTTTTGTTTTGATGCAATTAAATTTTAGTTTTTTGTTTGTTTTGAAACTACAGTACACTCGTGATAACGTGAACAATTAAAACCAAGGCATGTTTATAAGCAAAAGCGAATGTATTGTAAAGATTCGTTTGAACATTACTTTCTGACTTTGAGTTAAAGGAGATGTTTTTATAATGAGTATGTATTTTTTTTGAGGACTTTAGATCTTCCATTTTTTAATTGCTCTTTAGATTACTTAAGTATACTTTAATCAAAGGGTACATTGCGATGATATGGGGAAGTTTAAACAAATTATTTTCGTCATACCGTCTGTAGATCTGTGTGTCCTTCTTTATGCGATAGTACGTCGACTGTACATCGAACTAGAGCCTAAACAGGTAAATCAATTTGCCTAAAATTTGGTGTAGAGCATTTTAAGTTGATTGCCAAGAGATGTGCCGCAGGTACTTATTTCCATCTAGCACAGCCATTCGTCTTAAAACTTCCTCACATTGGATTTATAATGATATTGGCCACTCGATCATTCTGAACTCATTCGGAACACTTCCAAGTACCATGGACTACACCATCCCCCAGTTACAATTCGATAAAAAACTTTCACGTCACTATACTTTCCAGATCTACCTGGGAGGATTTGGCATTATTCGAAGATGAATCAATCCATTTCTAAACTGACGGATCAAAAACAAATGACGAGTTTTGTGGAGGTGTGTACCTTAACAGGATAAATTTAAGTCTCTCCTTTCGCCATCCAAATCACTGTAGCGTGTTCCAGGTGGAACTTTTGACGAAAAAAGAAGTATTGTCATGGCTTAAAGAAAACGTGATATCTAAAATAGATATCCGCATCTTCTCAGATAGCCAAGCTTGCTCGGACGTAGTCTAACCTGGAGGTCCAATTTTTGATTTTTTCCAACATTTGTGGCCGTATATCGGCAATAACGCGGCGATTGTTGCCCTCCAAGTGGTCAATCGTTTCCGGCTTATCGGCGTAGACTAGCAACTTCACATATCCCCACAGAAAATAGTCAAGCGGTGTTAAATCGCACGATCTTAGAGGCCAATTCACGGGTCCGTAACGTGAAACGCGGTTACCAAACGTTTCTTTCAATAAATCAATTGTGGCACGAACTGTGTGACAGGTTGCGCCGTCTTGTTGAAACCACAGCTCCTGCACATCATGGTTGTTCAATTGATGAACGAAAAAGTCAGTAATCATGGCTCTATAGCGGTCACCATTGACTGTAACGTTCTGGCCAGCATCGTTTTGAAAGAAGTACGCACCAATTATTCCACCAAACCATCAAGCACACCAATTAGTCAGTTTTTTGTGGATGTAACGGTGTCTCAACATACACTTGAGGTTTATCATCACTCCAAATACGGCAGTTTTGTTTATTGACATATCCATTCAACCAGAAGTGAGCTTCATCGCTAAACAAAATTCGCTTATGAAAATTGGGATCAACGGCAATCTTGTTTTGGGCCCATTTGGGCACAATTTGGAAGCGTTGTTCAGGCGTCAGTCTATTCATGTTGAAATGCCAAACCAAACTAAAAATTAAATACCTGACAGCTGACAAAATGGCGGCCATTTAAAATAGTGTTGTCAACTTAAAGTTCTATACCTCTAAAAAAAAACACCCTTTAGTACGACGGGCGACCACAGTTAGATTGCTTATCTCATCGCGGCTTTTGAAAAAGTGTACCTTCACTAGCCCATTCAAGCCCAACCACCTTTTGAATATACAAAATATATACAAATTTAGATTGAGATATCTCTTTACCAAAGCTTTGGAAAAACTTAGGATTTTCACAAGGGAATAGAAGACGAATAAACCTTAATTTTGATGTAACACTCGAAGGTTTCTAAAACTGTTCTCCAACCGAAGACAATGAAAAAGCTTTATGTAAATCTAAATTATCGAATTTTATAGTATTCAGTTTTCTTTTATGATGAACCAAGTCAAACTGTCGTTGGGTGTATTTCACCAACGTCAATATATCTATACTACTCACTGATATGCGCAGTTAAAACCATACAAATAAATTCCTAATCTTAACAATAATGATGGCTGTATTATGTAGCTATTGAACATTCTCCCTTAATCACCACAATTACCATTCAAATACATGATATCTACAATCAAACTCCTCGAAACCAAAACCAAACTACACATCCATTAGAATTCAACCATAAGCACTAAAATAACATTATAATATACAAAATGAAACTCAAGAAGATAACACGTCAAAGCTTAAGTATAGAACACATTCCTTGTCTTGAGGTGGGCTGGGCATATATGTATACTCTCGTTAAAGAGATACACTCCGGCATGCTAATCAGGGCACGTTTCAAATAACAATAAAACGCTAATTGCATTTTGTCGTCCTTGTAAGATTCCTTCGATCGTATTAATATAAAATAATATGTGTAGACTAAAAATGTAGATAACCAACCACAGTACGTTACATGTATGGGTTTATGCATATTCATAGCAAGAGCATGATTCCTAAAGGAGTGTGCTGTCTGTTGTGTATAAGTATGTGTATTGGATCCTTTCAAATCTAATTGTCTGGCAAACTGACAGCCGCAATCCAAATGTCCCCACTCAATTTATTAATCGATTTTTTTTTGTCGATTGGAATGTTTTGTTTGAGTAGGATATAGTCCATATTTGGATACCAATGCAAATATGCTATTAGCAATTTCCGGTCTCGTTCACGTGTCCTGTTTTAATGGGCGATCAAATCATAAAAGACAAACACACAATGGAGAACTCAGGGGTCTTGCTATATCGGTATATCGGTTATGATGGTAAAATCGGAAAAATCCAATATTGTCTTAAAATTTCAAATTAATGTTTGTGGAGGGAATTATGGGGTTTTTGTAGAAGAATGTCAATCTCATTTCAAGGACCTTATAGAGATTGGGAGAAAAAAAAAATAGAAAAACGACAAAACTTTATAAAATCACCCTCTCTCCTTGTCGTCATTGTCGGCCTTTTCTGTCAAAATGTTAGACCCATTAATCATTCGGTATTGTTTGTATAACGTCGCCGCTGGCTGGGGCTTTTCTATGCTCTAAGGCTGTGCTGATGTGCGTGAATGTTGACGTTTTAAGGACGAGAACGCAAGGATAACTTCCCTCTACGATAATATATAGGTACCTATCGGTGGAATTTGTTGGCACATTACTGCAGGGAATTCCATTAATTCGCATACAAAATAGCAGCAGTGTCTGCCGGCAAACTATGCTGCTGGCCTGATGATAATATTTACTGCTCTATCTCGTCCTTCGTACTTTTTTATAAACAAAACGAGGGATGATGGCTTCTTATTTCTTAGCTAAATGAGGCTCTTCTCTATACATGTATTTTTGAAAGGGATGTGCAATAAATCGATATACGTGAGTTTGGTGTATAGGGGCATCAGGAAGGACAAGAAAAGGGATTTTCACTTGCCTTCGCTCATGCATAGAGAGTAAGACTGGAAAGGATGGCATGTTGAAGGATGATATTTGTTCTTTTATTTATACATATATGTATATGGCCGTTCTGGTTTGTCGTCAGAAGCCACCCACCCCCACCCGAGATGATTCACACTATCAGAAAAGGCGTAAACTATGCAAATGTGACAGAGAGAAACATTTTGTGTTACTCTGGAGTCTGGAGGTGACAACAAACTATTTCCATGATGTTGTCCGTAATAAGTAAACTCTGAGGATGTACGATGACATACATAACGACATCCAATCTTATGTGTATAGTATTGTGCGCTGGGATTTATATACAATGTCCTTTCAATGTGATGTATATTTTGGCAGGATTTACTGTGAAATTGCAGGATTTTTGAATTTTGCCATTGATGACAAAGTACCATCCTGGTTGTGTAAAGCCAAAATGAATGGACAAATCTCTTTTAGAAACGTATTGATAAATTTATTTGTAATTTTTTTGGGAGGGCGGTTAAACACCACATACGCATGAATAACTTTACATCAAATTGATATATGTATTGTGTTTTAAAGAATATAACATCATGTAATTGAAAATTGAAGCGTAACATGAGGTTGAGGTTTCAATGATTACGTACAATCAAGCTTAGCACAAGCAAATTCAAATGAAGATATTTGGAAAATTATAATGATTTTTGAAATTATTTAAATTAGGAAAATTCTCATCAGCAGCCCTTCTGATTCAGACACTTTTTGCCAGCACCCTCGTATAGTTACTAAGCATATGACTAATTTTGCGTATCGTAAAATTTTGCTTTAATATCATGTGCAAACAAAATATTTTTCAAGATTTCATTTTTCCTTTAAAAAGTGATGATGAAATAATGGGGCTCTGGGGCGTATGCGCACTTTTTTGTTGTAATAAATATATTTTTTTTGACAATATTGTTTGTTTTACGTGAATTAATTTGACATCCATCAACGTAAATTATTTCAATAAGTAGGGGTTAAAGCACATATGGCAACATAATTCTTTCCGAGAGTCCTCCGGACCCACATCATCGTGTTTCAATACGACTTCACGATAACTTACACAACGCTTGAGGTTAAACTTACTCAACATTCAAAACCGTTTCAACATTTATCTCAAATCAACTTTTTACTTGTGATATTGGTCAAGGAACTATGTGCAATTGTACATACATATCATACATATTTAAGGCAAGATGCAATTTCGTAAAAAGAACTCAAACTCCAGATTTTGATAAAACTTGACATTTCATTTCGGTTTTTTTTTAAACTTGGTGCTTAGCGTTTTTTGATGCTCCCCTGAAACGCGGTTTTTAATTTTTTTTAAGTACACAAAATAACGGTAAATACATATGTTATTTTAAGGTGGCTGCCAAGCAAGAATGTTTGACACATTTAGACCATGAGTTGGTCCACCATTACATCCACAAAAACTGATTGTTTGGTGTGGAATAATTGGTCAGTACTTCTTTAAAAACGATGCTGGCCAGAACGTTACAGTCAATGGTGACCGCTATAGAGCCATGATTCCTGACTTTTTCCTTCATCAATTGAACAACCATGATGTGCAGGAAGTGTGGTTTTAAGAAGACGGTGCAACATGTCACACAGCTCGTGCCACAATTGATTTATTGAAGGAAACGTTTGGTAACCGCATAGTTTTACGTTACGGACCTGTGAATTGGCCTCCAAGATCGTGCGATTTAACGCCGCTTAACTATTTTCTGTGGGGATATGTGAAGTCGCTGGTCTACGCCGATAAGCCCAAAACGAATGACCACTTGGAGGACAACATTCGCCGCGTTATTGCCGATATACGGCCACAAATGATGGAAAAAGTCATCGAAAATTGGACCTCCAGGTTAGACTACGTCCGCGCTAGCCGTGGCGTGCTAGAAATCATATTAAAATTATAATGCCAGAAGATTATCTTTCGAATAAAGTAAATTTCATGTAAATTAAAAAAAAAATCATCTTTGTTTTATTCATTTCAAATTCTATACCTCTAAAAAAACGCTTTTTACAATGAAAATGCAAAATTTACTAAATTACTTAGCAATTATTATTTTTTTGGAAGAAATTCGGTCTTAAAATATGCATGTTTAGCTTACGAAAAAAGAATTGAGAACTTTTTTGTGAAGCCTTTTATAAGTTACGATTTTATTTCTTCAAGAAAACTGATAGTTTTACAATTTTATCCTTTTCACTCCGAAAAATGAAAAACGGTAATCCAAATCTAGACAAGTTTTTAAGAAATGATGAAAACAGTTTTTGGCAAGTTATTTTTTTAGTGTTTTTTTTTTTTTTTGTAGATAAAAAAATTAAAATATGTAGAGAAACATGGAATACAGAATTATGTTCATACTGAATTTTCGATTCATTTACAGAATGTTGGTGAAACTGAGTTTTGTAACAGAGAATAACATTTCCATGTATATTTTCTGTTTCCAATATTAAAGACTCTCAATTGAAAATTCAACACTAAAACTAAGGGAGGCATTAAAAAGTAAAATATTGTCGCAATAAGAATGAGAGTATTTTGAGAGAGGAAAGTAGCTACGAAATGATCGGTCCCATTGAATTAATGGTCTACTGCACTTTTATCAATCATCAGACAACTTTTTTTTTATTGTAAGTCAGCAAGCAAAATATACGAGTATCTGTACACAAACTGAAAATGGTTGTTACGTGTGCACCTGGATATATTAGGACGTGCTTGTCTACCACTGCAGCTATGGTACAGCCACTGTACCATAATGGTTCCCCAATAACTTCAGCACGTTCGGCGCATGAATGGTTATAATTAAATTAAAAAAAAAAAATTCCATCCATCTGTTATCTGCATGTACCTACATATGTATGTATGTACATACATATAGGTATATCTACACGGACAAAAATGTAGAAATGTACCTGTTCCAGCAATTAAATATTTTCCACAATAAAGGACAACACGATGTTATGTTGTAGCTTGGTATATTTTCAAAAAAAAAAATAAATAAAAATCTACAAAAATGTCTGACAGAAACTAGCAGTAATTATCTTTACCCAACATCCCGTGTGTTGTGCCTCTTTAAATCAAACTTGTGTATCCTGCCTGCATATGTGAACAAGTGTTTTAGTTTTGTTTTTTTTTTCTTTTTCTTAACATCCTTTTTGTTTATAAAAATAGTTCTTTTTGTGTGTGCAGTGCAACAGAAATGGTGATTTGTAGAGAAACTATTTGTACACTAAAACTGCAGTAATATAAATACCCACACACACACTACACTACACTACACTGACTGTATGTCTGCATCAGAAAACATCAGAGAGGAGTGTAAAGTGCACAGGCACACGTGTGTTGTTGTTTATTATGTCCTGGGGAGCACTTCTTAACTGGAACTATGCGATCATGAAGTTGTATGCTCTCGCTTCACAGACTTTTTAAGGGCTTTTTCATTCTAGTTAGTTTTTTTTTTATTTTTTTTAGAATTTTTTTCATTTTTGTGTATAGTTATTTTGAATGAATAAAGAATTCCTTTTCGTCCTCGTGTCTTTTTCTTTATACACAAACAACCATCAGTAGGTGTATCCTTGAAGCTTTTCACTATCTACACAATAAAAGTAACCATGTACGTGATAAAAGGACTCACAACAAAAAAATAATTCAAAAAAAAAAAAAGATTCCTCTGCATAAAAGTGATGCTTCAAATGTCCTTCAAAAGGATCCTACACACAAAATGGTTTGATTTTGATGTTGTTATAACGGGTGATTTTTAAGCTGGTTTGGTTTTGGCAACACTGGTTTTGACAGCTGACGTGTGTTTAGTACCTTGTGTCACTGTCAAACAGCTTCAGTTTGGTTTGCAATTTAACCATGGATCGTCTTACAAATGAACAACGCTTGCAAATTATTGAATTTTACTATCAAAATTCGTGCTCGGTTCGAAATGTTCATCGCGCGCTGCTTGTGTTCAGCGATGAGGCTCATTTTTGGTTGAATGGGTACGTAAATAAGCAAAATTGCCGCATTTGGAGTGAAGATCAGCCAGAAGCATTGCAACAGCTACCAATGCATCCCGAAAAAGCCACTGTTTGGTGCGGTTTATGGGCCGGCGGCATTATTGGGCCATATTTCTTCAAAGATGATGCGAATCGCAGCGTTACTGTCAATGGTGAACGCTACCGAGCGATGATAACAAACTTTTTTTTGCCCGAAATGGAAGTTCTTGACTTGCATGATATGTGGTTTCAACAAGACGGTGCCACATGCCACACAGCACGCGAAACGATGGCGCAATTGCGAGGCGAGTTTGGTGAACAGTTAATTTCACGTTTCGGGCCGGTCAATTGGCCGCCTAGATCGTGCGATTTGACACCATTAGATTATTTTTTGTGGGGGTATGTCAAGGCTAATGTCTATAGGGACAAGCCCGCTTCGATTGACGCACTGGAAGCCAACATCCATGCATTCATTCGTGAGATACCGGCCGATATGTGTGAAAGAGTATGCCAAAATTGGACACAGCGGATGGGCTACCTGAGACGCAGCCGCAGTCAACATTTGCATGAAATTATCTTTAAACATTAAATTGCAAGGTTCAAACTATCGATTCAAATAAATATTTCATTCATTTTTTCGAATTTTTTGTGTTTTTTTTAAAAAAAAAGTTCTAAACCTCTTAAAAAATCACCCGTTAGTTATATGGAGCAGCAAATATATATGTGTAAGTTTATGCAGTGTTGTCTGGTGTAAGATTAAAGGCAACAAATATATAAATCGTCTAATGGAACGAGAAAAGCACGAAAAGCTCATTAGAAGCAAATAAATTGCAAAAATGAAAAGCAAAAAAAAAACTACATTCCACACACTCGAACAAATAACGCAAAAGTAATATATAGTTCAACTAAAGACAGCGAAAAAAATGAAATGAAATGAAATGAAAAATTTCAAAAGCAGACAGAGAGATAGAGAAGGATTAATGTGTATAATTTCCCAGCAACAAACAAAGAAAAACGGACATTAGTTTTCTTAACTGTCTGGCGCTCGCAAAAAAGAAAGCACACACAAAAAAAAACACATACACACACACACACACTGTACCTTGGATATGTCCTTTCTTTTAGATAGCTACACAGAGAAAGTGGATTGTGGTAGTTTTTTTTGTAGAACTTGTTATTATTCGTGGTTATTAATGGATTTTTTTTTTCAAACAAATGCAATCATCATGCTTGGAGTTTTTTTTTCTGTCCCAAATGGACACAAAACTATTTGTCTTTTCTGGTGTATTTTTTTTTTTTCATTTATTTAAATTAATTTCTATAAGTACTCACCTGATGCTGTTGCTTCGGTTGAGCCTTGGACTCTGAATATATGGCGATTCGCCACCACCACGATGAATTATTTTGTGATTATGACGATTCATATTGGGCGATCCAATTTGTAGACTTTCTAATGAATCACCTTCAGATAAACGACTGCCAGCTGTATTACTGTGTTTCAACCACATCGCATAGGTGCTGTATTCGGGTTTAACTTCAGCATAGGTTTGTGTATCGGATAAACTGCCATCGATCATTTTGCCAGATGTTCGATTTGAAATGCTTTAAAAGAAAAGATGAAAACAATAAAAAACGTCATACTACATATTTTAAGAATAGATGATACATTTTGTAAGAAAGTTGCTCCTTTGACACGAGGAAACTGAGTTTCCAGCAACTTTCTTCTAAAAACTGGAAAAAAAAGGGATCGGAGTATGGGAATGTAGGGTGCGTTTAACCAAGGGTCCTGAGGATCACTGTGGACTAATAGGCCCCTGTGAACGCAACAGCCTCTGGGCTGGGCACGCCCCTCCTAACCTAAGGGACTTGAAAAGGAAACTTCTACAGCAAAATCCTTCACGACTTTATTTTCTCGTCTGAAAGGTAGAAGACTTTTAAAAGAAAAATCTCACCCAACCAGTTATCAAATTTTTGAAATTCAGTTGGTGGAAGCTTTCAAGAAAAATCCAAATTTAACATCTTTTAGACCGAAAGCTAGAATTAGGAAATTTTGGTCACGGAAAGATTTATGGTCGTTAATTAAAAAAAAAAAAAATTAGCAGCCGAACGGGGGATTTTCGCTACGTAACGTGCTACATCGACAGAAGAAAGTCCACGTTTTTATTTAACTCTGCCGCCGGCATAGATGTTTAAACACCAAAAACGCAAATCTTACACTCCCAATCAGAGGATAAGGTCTTTGAGTGAAGTCGTATGTACTTCACTTACATCATAACATAGAGGCCTAATTCACTCTCAATTTGACAGTTGATAATAAGTTATTCTTTCTGCTAGGCAAAAACAGCTAAATCCGGGAAGGGCTTATACACCAAAATCATCCTCAATTTAATTTCAAACCTACATCCGCTCTTATAAAGGGTGTTTTTTTTAGATGTGTGGTTTTCAATCTGGCAATACTCTTTTCGGAGTTGGTCTTTTTGACAGCTATCACTTGATTGATGCTCAGTTTGGTTTGCCATTTCATAATTAAGAAACTTATTCCTGAACAACGTTTGCAAATCGTTGACGCAACGAACAGAGCTAATCTGTTTGGTTTCGGTTTCGTCTGAAAAGTGTGAACCGATGACAACGGAACGTGTTCGTGTAAAGAATGGGACCTTCCAACGAATTCGGGTCTAGGTGGACAGAAAGGAAGTTAGGAAGTCAACGTTGGCTTCACACACTCGGGGCTATATCACAATTAGGTTTTTGTTTATGATTTGTCTTTTGAACCGCTCGTTTACACCTATTCGGTTTCATTCGGTACGACCCAAATTTAGGATTTTTGATACAGCGAGACATCGATTCATGTAGAGGGTCTGCTGGGTGCTACACGGTCTCACACTTGTCCGACCCAACCGAATACGGTTCGTCCTACTAAATAGAACTGAATAAGGAAAGAATAAACGAGATTAATGCTGCACTTTCTGTTCAATTTCGAATTCAACTTGACTGCATTAAACCAATCAAGTAATCTAACGCTTTTTGAAAATATATTTTTTCTAGTAAATATTTGTATTTTAAAATGTTTTAAAAATTTTCTTTAAGACCTGGAGCTCTGACGGATATTTTATTCTGACACAAAGGCATAGAATCTAGATTAAATTGAGTAAAAGCTCAACTAAAAGCAATCAAGGCAACAGTTTTCTTTATAAACGTGCCAAAACGTTACAAATATCAACTTTTGGTTTTGATGTACTTTTTCCACATTTCGGTATGAAGAATGCTAATATGCGCAGTGTACCTTTGTTAATTTTTTTTTCGAATTTTCATGGCCTTATAACTCTTTGGAAATTAAATAAGTTCGATTGATATTTCACTTCGACAGCTAAGCTCTCAAATAGCGTGATGAAAATCCAACCATTATCCCAATAAAATACAAAAATGAAAAACTGTATTTGCCAACAATCATAAATGACAAAATTTTGCCAGCTTAAAAAAGCTTAACCAAATTGTTTTGGAATCGATATGTGTGTAAATCTAGAAGGAAAGCTAGATTAGTTTTCCTTTGTTTGGTTAAAATTGACAAGAAAGCTGTTTGGAAGACTGTAAAGGCTGACAAATGACAATTTCAGAAATATCTTCCAATTTACAGTCTCCAATCGTTGGGATTTCCCACTTACATCTTCCGATGTTGAAAGCCAAGACTCAAAACATTATGAGCCCGTTTGATCGGATGGTGTTCTTATTTAGTTTTTATGATTTTTTGAGAAACTAACAGCACGAATTCCAATAAGGCCCCCCAAAGACCTTTTTCTACTACAGATTAATTTCGGTTATGAAGGTATCAATGAAGATCCTCACACAGAATCTGAAATCTGAGCAAAAGAATATTCTCGTGGAGTAAAGAAATAAGGCTATCGAGATAAAATATCCTCTATAACTTAAAAAAAAAGAAAAAAATTATCAATCACACAAAAGGCACTCTACCAGAAATTAACAAAACAAAAATATCCTTTCCTTATCGTATTAAAGCTGCAAACTCAATTAAAAAACCCCAAACGGCAACGCCATACGAAATAAAGAGTGTTTTAACACCCTCCTAGGTGTCTCTGTCACTACATTATATACGAGTAAATAAGAATAAATAACCTAAGGCAAAGTACAATATATACCTTTGCCATAACCATATTCGTTAGGTAGGTTCACAAATAACATCAAATGGTGCTAATTAAGTTCCCCTTGTAATTTATGGATGAATGCACATGCAATTTCCCGAAACATAATGAACTCATCGGACATTGGGATCAAACTGTCCCTTCTGTCTGTCTGTCTACTGTCTATTGCTACCAGTGTGTCCGTCCACAACTTTTAATTACTTTTTCGTTCAACTACCCGAGAGAAGAGTCGAGTCAGCTCTATCGATAAAACCCTAAACACACAAATTATTCCTTATTCTACTATGCATTCAAAAACTCGCACTTACCGGTGTTGGAAGACATGCATATCGGTGCCTGGTTTCGGTAGACTATGTGATCCGGTAGCCAGTCGTTCCCTAATTGACTGACTAAGCTGTGTGGCACCGGGTCCTGTTAATGAGAAACTTCGGTGTTGGGCATTTGGTGAAATCTCTGCAAATTAATCGAGAAAAACATTATGAAACACCATCATTCTGGAATGTGTCATTACATCCAACAAATACAAAACAAAGCACTCACTTGTCTGCATATCGTTGTTGCACGTCTGGGTTCCGCCGGAAACTTTAATTTTTCCCGACCTGGGCACTGCCGAGACGTGGGCTGTTCTTCCAGCCTGCTGCTGTTGCTGCTGCTGCTGACCACAAGAATTCACAACACCAGCACCACCACCGCCCATCATCATGATATTTTGCTGTTCGGCAGTTGATGTGGCCGAACCGTTTGACCTTTTCACATAACCAAAACTCGGAGGGACACCTTTCGTTCTACTACTGCCAGACGATGATGACGACGATGACTGGCCATGATGCTGCTGCTGTTGATGCTGCTGATGTTGCTGTTGCTTTGATGCCGAAGTGCTTCGTCTAGGTGATGACTTATCCTTTCTACCGGAAGTCGGGCTTGGTGGTTGGGACAGTTGCTGTTGTTGATGGTGATGCTGTTGCGGTAAACCGACATTATTGTGACCATTAACTGGTGGATCCGGCATTTTTGACCAATTATCACGACCATTGCGGGATGAGCACCGATTGGGGCTACCATTTGAATCCATTTTGGAGCCGTTGGAACTATTTGAAGAAGGAGCTGTTGTGCCGATGCTATCAAGACTTCCCCGACTATTTCGAATTCTAAAATGAAAAAACAAAAAAAAACTGTAAAATCTTAAAAAAAAAAAAAAAATCAGAGGAATCAAACCGAAGAAGTGTCCTTTAAGGATGAAAAAGCAAAGGTCGGAGGACATACACATATTAAAAAAGTCCTTGTTAACACAAATTAATCTGAACTCTTGTTTCTTTCACTTTTTGAATCCTAATTTTGTTGTTTCTCCTTAAGAAAGGACAAACATAAGGTTAAGTACCAACCTCAAAAAATACAAAAAAACCAACAAGAGAGAAAACTTGACTGCCTTAAGGACATGACGACTTCTTTATAACAACTTCTCTGTGTATTGTTAGTATTTTTACTTAAATAGTTGACGAGATCCTTGTTTGTTTTTTTTTATTTTTTTTTTATTTTTTGTTTCATGTCTCTTAGAGATAACAAGTAGATATATGTATGTATATCTCTTCAGTGGCAAAACAACATCCATGTGCTATGTTATTCTTTTCTTTTAATTTTGTAGATTTTTTTTTTTGTTTAAGTTGCACGTATATTATTTCATGAACGTGACTTTGGTTAAAATTCCTAAGTGAAAGACAAGGAGACGGTTAAAAATTTCGGAACGAGTCTTTAGCGCAAGGATGAAATGAAATGAGAACAAATTGGTGTTGGTTTGGAATTGTTGGGTGCATCTTTGTCACGAACCAAGAATTTTCGTGCAATTTGGACTGTTTTGTTTGGGAAGTTTGTAAAGATCAATAAGCGGATAGTTCTATTTCGAAGGAATGAAAAACGAAGTTTATTTGCAACGCTTGATATAAATAGAGAGATATATATTATTAGCACGCGTGTGGCAGGCATTTAGCAGATGAAAAAAGTTCTACAATCAAAGGATATCGATTCATATTTTCTGTAATCAGTGATTCTTACTCAATCTTTATTAAAACTAAAAAACAATGAAGACACATATAGCGTAAAAACCTAAAAAGTAAGTCTTTAACGTTTATTTTAAATACGTCTGGCAGACATTTTACAAATTTGACAAAGTTTGGGAAGAATATTTTTATAATCCAGAAAGCTCAACTTTCAAATCAAAAGAATCAATAAATTTGTTTTGTTTTATTTAGCTACAGATATGTGAAATTTGATATTTGTATTGTGTCTGGCACGCATTTGGCAGTTTGATAAAAACTCTAAATTGAAATTGGCATCCTAAGGGGTTTAAGAAAAAAAATTGAGTTTTATTTGTATGTGATTATCATAACCAAGGAGATCAAAAAAATCAAAAAGTGTTTTTTTTTACATATTTGTAATACGTCTGGCAGCATATGGCAAAAGTTTACTAGAAAAAGGCTGCAACATTTAATTTTTTAATTTAGCTAGGCGTTGCATTTTCCAACAAACGTTCTTGGTTAATTTTCACGGAGTGGACTTAGTGGACCTGGGGCCCAATTCCGCAAGCGTGAGTTTTTTCTGTGTGCTCAAAAATCAGTGCACACATTAAATTATGCGATTCCGTAAGAGTGAGGTGCAATCTTTTTGACAGATAAAGTGTTTGCAGATAGGCAAATTTACTCACGTATTTTTCAAGCGTGAATAGAAAGTGTATACGGAAAATTATTCTTACTTGCGGAATTGAGCCCCTGGATATCTAAAATCAAAATGCAAAAATTTAAACTTATTCTACATTTTGACAGCCTCTGCCAGACATTTGACATTTCTTATCCGAATCGGGAAACCTCAATCTTTTTCAATGGAACAAACTATCACCCCTGACATTTTTTTAAGACAACACATTATAATGTCGGAGATCAAAACCCATGAAAAAAACATTTTTTTTCCTATTTGAAAAACGCCTGGCATCAAATTATTGGCTCTTTGATGAGTTTTCAGGTTTCGTAATCAAAACATTTGGTTCTTAAAAAGCGGTTACTGTCAGACATCAGTTCCTCTATTAGTCTGCCTTTTAAAAAAAGTGGGGGCCTAAGATAAAAACTCAAAAATACAAAATTTTTCAAAATTTTAAGAATATCTGTCAGACGTTTGGCAGTTAAAGAAAACCATCAAATTTGATTCGAGGGCTATAAATCTTAATTTATAAATTAAATAATTAAGCCTAAGATCATAATCCAAAATTAACATTGTCTGCTTATTTTGAACACGTCTGGCAGCGAAATGGGTTCATTACAAATTAACTTAGCCATATTTTCATCAAAAAAAAACATCTGACAGGCATTTGGCAATACAAAAAATGAATTTGAGACTATTTTTTTTTTACTCAAGGCGAATCAAAACGTTTTTAAGAAAAAATGGCACTTTAAAAATAAAAATCTAAAATCGTGTTTTGTATTTTCATAATCAGTGCATCAGAAAAGAGTGTGATCCTAATAAATTCGTTTTTGATCTTATTTTGAAGTCAGAGAGCCTGAAACTCTAATTTTCAGTTTTTTGATTTAAAAGCGTCTGGCAGGCAGTTGGTGCTTTGAAAAACTACATAGGTATTGGAATCAAGGAGACTTATCTCTTTATTTTGCACAAATCGCACTGTCAAAATTTAAATCCAAAATGACATCTATTTGTATTTAGACCACGTTTGGCAACTTGGCAGATATTTGGCATCTATACAAATTTTCAGATTTTTGCTGTTGGGGAAACTCAAGAATTATACTCGATTATTAAAATTAAAATTACATATGTAATTTATTGTGTAGGAATTTTGATCACATCTGGCACACATCTGGCATTCTTCGACATTCTCCCTATATCGTTGCCTTGGTGTATCTAAAAATTGATGATTATAAGTACCAGGAGTAACTCGTGTAAATTTTGAAAGCAATCATCTACATCTTCTCATAAAGCTTTAATCATTAAATTTTAAAACCCCATGAGAAGATCGAATATTCCATTCCAATTTGAACATTTTAAAAATGAATGTTAACAAGAAGGAAGCACCAGTTTTGGGATAACTCGTCCTGTAAATCGACATATCACTTTTTTTATTCTATACCAAGTACCTTCGTTCTTGTTCTTGTTTGAGAATGCTTTTTTTTCACCATCATAATAGCTCACAAGGGCCTACTTCTTTTATTGATTTCTTGCTTCTGTTGATGCCAACATAATAAATAGAAGACATACGTTGGGAAAAGAAAATTAACCTCAACAACGTACGTTACACATTTTGCTTCAATAAACCCCAATCGATATGCCGCGCGCCGATACTGAATGGTATCGTTGTTATGAATTTCCATTTAAGGTGGTATGGCAGCGCAAACACCATACAATCATCGTTTATTGAACTTTTAACAAAAAAAAAAGGGTGGTTAAGGTTTAGTTGTAGTTTGGAGCTTTTGAAATCGTCGACAACTAACTCATAAGCCCTCTGGAAGGTAAATTATGTATTAATTATGTTACAAAATTGCTCGAAACACGTGCGTTTCAGCTGTTACCTCGTTCTCTGTCCAAAGGTGAGGACAGCACAACAGCTAGCTAAGAGTTATGTATAAAAATAAGCCCATAGCCACCTATATATTCTATTTTGGATTAATTTTATAGTTGTATACTTTTCTCGCATGAAACTTTAAATGCATGAAATTTTTATTGCATGCAACTTTTATAGCATGATGGAAGCTTTTGAAAAATTATATTAAATTGGATTTACGAAGTAGAAAAATATAAATAAAAAAATATGAGTCACTCTCGAATGTGTGATTAAATACAAAAAACCAGACAGTTTTAATGTGTCAAACCCCGCTAAGCCCGCATAATGTTGCATCAGCAGTGGCATAAAAAAATATCTGTATAGGTATAGCGAATAGGTATATATGCTGCTGCTTACCACTTCGTTTGAATGAGTTCAATTGAGTGAAACACCCTCTGGAACTGTATGGCGTTTTTTTTTTTTTTTTTTTTTTTTTACCATTCCACCCAATATAATTCTGAATTGCTTGAGTGTGGTGCCTGATGGCTTTTGCAAGGAAGCGAGGATATTGAAAGGCGACACGAACTTTGTGAATAAATTGAGCGAGCAAAATGCTGAATGCTAAACGAAGTTGGAATATTATAATTCAGGATATTAAAAAAAAGAAAAAAAAAGGTTAATGGGGGCCACACATAAAAAGACTTCAAGACAGATAAGAGATCGTGAGGCAGATGCAATAAAAAAAAAGGCCCTTCAGAATTATAATACCTTCTAAGTGCCAAAGATCTAATGGTGATGTGGCTGATGTGATATGGTTGGCAAACTTTTTTTTACCTACTTGATAGCGCCCAAGTCTCAACTCTCAACTGCCCAATGCCGTTTTATTAGATGGGTAATTCGGAATGAGGAAAGAAAATGTGGTCGTCAATGTAGAGATATCCTCATTTCCTCATCCTCATGAATCATTGTGTAATGTAGTTTGGTGTCGCCTCGAAGTCTTACGACAAGACAAGGACTTTTAGGTTGTTTGCATATTTGGAACATTTTTGGCACGGAAATTGGATTTTTTTTTTGTTCGACCTCTACTTCGCAATCAAAATGTGAGATCATAGATTACATCATGACAATAAATATTGTGTTTTTGTTGAGGATGTTGGATATAGTTAACATGTCGAACACTCTTATTCCCAATAAAGTTGAAGTTTGTTTTTAAGTCATCATGGCAAAAATTTAATAAATACAAATTTCTAAGGTAATTTTTGTCACGTCTTCTTCACGTCTGGCACATATCTGGCACGTTCAAAATTTTTAGCAACTACTTTCTTGCAATAAGTCAAATTTATTGTCTGCTTAAAGAAAACAAATAAAAATGGATGTTGAAATCAAATTATAAAATCAAATTAAAAAATCAATTTGTGATCATTTTTCGAACATCTGGCAGACATTTGGTTCCCTTAATAAGGTCTGGAACATATTATTTCAGGAGCCATCATTTAAGAAAGATATACTTAGGCCTTAAAGCAGAATTATAAATCAATATATTGCGTATGACAAGGAGGACTGGCACGATTATGGCATTTTTGAGTCAATAATTTGCATATTTCTGGCACGTCTGGCACGAATATGAATTTTAAATTAATGAAAAGTTGCTTTTTCGTATCTATTCAGCCGAACTCTTAATTCTTTTTACGAAAAGAGTCAGGAGCCACTGATAAGTCAACGCGTAATTTAAGAAGATCTGTCAGTGGGCAGTTTTGAGTCAATTATTTGCATCTTTGAAACACGTCTGGCACAAAAATGTAATTTTAAATTATTGAAAACTTCTTTGATATTTTTTTTGTAATCTGTGGGATACATTAAAGTAGTCAGGAATCGTTATCTTAGAAAAAAAAAGGTACAGGCCTAGTTCAGTACTTTGCGTTTGTCAAGTAAGTCTGGCACGAACTTGGTATTTGAGTCAGTTATTTGCATATCACAGGCACGTCTGGAACGCAAATGATATTTTGAACTGTTGGGAACTTCTTCGATCTTTTTTTATAATCAGTCGAATCACTTTAGGCAAAAATTAGATGACTCAAACTCGTTATTTGTTTCTATTTTGAGTATCTGCCATACGTTTGGCACTTTAGAACAAATATGGACATTTTAGAAATTAAAATCGCTTTTTTTTAGAAAAATAAAAATCTAAAAGACAATATGTATTTGAATACTTGAGGATCATGTGACAAGTCGAGGAGAAGTAGGACCTAGTGATATAAACTACGATTAACGACGCGTTGACTTTCTAACGTCAAAAGTGACTTCAAACTCTGTCGCAAAAACATCAAGTTATATGATCGTCAAAGCAGAATGCTGTCAATGTGGTGTTGCTATTTCCATTGCTGCGTTAAATGTTGCCTTGATCTCTTGATAGTTGCGTTGATAGCTGCGTTAAAGGCTTTGTTGACGTCTGCGTTGGCGGCCACGTTGACCACTGCGTTGACAAGAATTTTACGTGTATTTCACCCAGTTAAGGAAGTAGGGAAACATCGACAAACTGCTCGTTAGCGCGTCAACTATATCGCAACAAAATTTTCTGCCGCGTCAACGTTGCCTACGTTGACATTCCCCTAAGTCTCGAAAATTTCTGATTTTTTAAAAGGTTTTTAATTCATCGAGATCGTAGCAATTATTTAATGAAATTTGATTTATATAGCTTAACAGTCAATATTAACAGCAAAAAAGTCAAATTGACCTAATACGTCAACGTCCGTCGGTCATGTGATCATCAACGCCAAAAACATTCACACAAAACAAAGTGTTGTCACATATAAAACGTCAACGCACTTTGGGACAGCATTGACAGATGACTGACCTCACTCGTGTGATATCAACGTTTCATGCAATGACACAGTCTACGTTGACAGGTTATTGACGAAACCCAATACCAATTACTTATACTTTGATAGTCTAATTGCATATCTCTACAACTCTCAACCATTCATGTGCGTGAAGTTGGTCGACGATAATGGAGATATCTTCATTACTCTGATGAAAACTGTTTATATGAATATACAATAAAGCGCTTCGTTTTCGCACAATCAAAGCACGTCTGGCACACAACTGTCACACATCTGTCACATTGCAAATCTAGTTGAATTTGAATCTTATGAAATAAGTTAGATGGCTGAGATCGCATTCATCACAATTAAAGCAGATTTGAAGCACGACTGGCAGACATTTGACAAAAAAAAAAAAAAATCGAAAATCAATATTTTTTAGATAAAAATTCTTAGGAAAAATTAAAAACAATACAGAAAATTTAAATAAAATCCGCAAAACACATTTCTTGCACAATTAAGTAGATTTGACACTTAAATTAAAACAAAAATCATTCCATTTTAATTTTTTTTAATTGAATCCATATGACAGACATTTGGCACTTGAAAAAACTGCCTATTCATTCAAATTTTGTAACTAAAAATCTATAGGAATTTAGGAAATATTTATTTATAAGATTTCTTAACCTACGAATCTATTCACATAAATTTACAAATGTCCGTCAGCACAAGTGCAATAAATAAATTTCTTTTAGAAATCCTCTCAACGAAAAAGGAGAAAAAATAAATATTCGATGAATCATTCTGTCTTTGCATAAGAGAAAGAAAATACATCTGCAAATACACATACATATATGTATTCCTGTTCATATCCATTAGCCTGAATATCATTTTCTACGAAATAAAGCATCCTTTCACTGATGGCAGCGAGCTGAGAAAATAAACGGGACATGTTTTATCTTATTACACAGCATAAATATACGCAGAAAAAAAAGAAGGACCATATTCGACGCCACAAGAAGAAGTAAGTAAGTACATCCTGATGCTTTCTTCACCTCCCTACACCGGCCGCTCTGGTCTCTCAGGAAGCAATAAAATATACTCACGTTTGCAAACACATTTATAGCCCAATATATATAGTTCATATCCTCCCTATATCCCCTTATATCTACTCTTAAACGTGTTTCGTCGTTGCGAATGTTTTTTTTTTTTTTCAGTAAGCAAAGGACAATCATCAGGATATCTATATCCATATCCATACCTATACAAGCTCTGAAATGGCAAGAAAAAGAAAAATTGCCTTCACTTTCTTTTTTCGTAAATAATTTAGATAATATCCTGTGACTTATATATTCTTTATAGCTCAGTGGCTTCACAAGGAAGCCACCCAGGACCCCTTGCCATCATACATGGGATTTATATGTTTGTCTATTGATTTCTTCAAAACAGAGGTATATATCCTGGATTCATTCCCTCTATTCTCGGAGTTCTATTAAAGATATCCTTCATGTCCTTTTTTTTTTTTTGAAACAGTCTTAACCTATGTTAGTAGTTTATGTGTCTTCACAGACATAGACAGAGAGTCCTGGCGCTCTCTAGTGTATTAGCGTTTGTTTATTGTGTGATTAGAAAAAAAAAAAAACACAATTTATACATAGAACGAGCGAGGTTTGTTTTCTAAAACACACAAACACACATACACACACAGAGGAGGGTTAAAAGAGTGCAAAAAATCTAAATTGATTTGGCTCTGTCTTCTCTATATATCCATCCACTCCATACACAAAGGAGCAATGAACCAAACAAGAGTTTCCTAACCTTACCACCGAGCGAGGTTGTATATATAAAATATATTATTTTAAGGACACCCTCTCAAAACAGCTGTGATGTGCTCTTATAGAACAAAACGTAAAAGAGAAAGTTATAAGGATATTGCACCCTTCATTTCGTACTAGTGGCAAGAAATATCACACAAAAATTATAAATGCTAAAAGAACATCGGTTTAACGGTGGCGCGGTTGGGAACACCCCTTCCGGCAGGCAACCCATCCCCCCAAAAGAAAAAAAACACCACCACATCCACCGCATCGGTAAATTTCCCACGAAAGAAAATCGATTAGGGAAATTGAGCGAATAAAGGATTACACGCAAAAGGACTTAATAAAATGAAGAACAAAAGCCATTAGAAGAGCTATTTGTTTTATTTTGTATCGGTATATGTATGTAAGGAAGTGTGTTTGTGTGTATGTGTTTGTTTGTGTTGGGTTTTAGGTTTAGTTCATTAAGGTTTGCTACTGCTGGCTGCTTGCTGCTGCGCTACTGCTGTTTTGCTATTTTGGGTGTCGGTATAAATTACGTGACTAATTTCTTAATTATCCGGGGAATTAACGCATCGGGTTTTTTTTTTTTAAGAGCGGAGTAGGTATAGGAAGATATACCTTTTGCCTACTATTTTTGCCAACCAAAATTTGGGGAAAGTCAAATGGGTGGTGTTTGATGTGAATGGAATATTTTAGCCGAATATTTTAATTACTGCTCCCATCAGGCAGCAGGAGCAGCTTTTTGAAAAAGGAGTGGGTATATACACGAAATATCAGGAATATAATTTCAGACTAATCGGATTTTTAACGACTTAGGGATAGGTATAGGAGAACACGTAGTGGCGGAATGGGATTAATATTTCATCCTTGGGATGGAAATAAAACTTTTATTTTAAGTTTTTGAGTGATTGATAGGTAAGTGATGTTACCTTCTGGAAAATAAGATTTAATTGGGAGCGTTTCGTAGATTTATAATAATAAAACAATTTATATAAATCCACAATTTTGTAAGTGAAATTAATAAAAAAAAATGCATAAATTAAATTTTGTATGTATTTAGAATTTTCGGTAAATTCATTAATAACAACATCGAATTTCTGTTAGTCCATAATTATTCTTTAGGGTGTCCGTATTCATATCGTGTGATGGGTGTACTTTTTGGGTAAGCGTAAGTAATGACAAGGCATAAGTACATTATACAATATTCTATCTAAATTTATACGAGCCAAAATATAAATAAGAAAAGCTCTATAGCCTGCTTTAGAGACCGATAAATGGCCAAAAAAAAAAACAAAAATCAGAAAGGGCTGCATGGTTCCGTTCTATTTTATTTCTAATACAGGGTGTTTTTTTTTAGACGTGTGGTTTTCAATCTGGCAATACTTTTTTCGGAGTTGATCTTTTTGACAGCTGTCACTTGATTTATGCTCAGTTTGGTTTGCCATTTCACAATTAAAAGACTTTCTCCTGAACAACGCTTGCAAATCGGGCAAATTTATTACGAAAATAATGGTTCGGTTCGCGCGACGGATCACAAGAAATTTTTTTTCAGCGATGAAGCTCATTTTTGGTTGAATGGGTACGTAAATAAGCATGTGTCGTATTTGGAGTGATCATAATCCACAAGCAATTGTTGAGACGCCGCGCCGCACCGTTACATCCTCAAAAAGTCACTGTTTGGTGTGCTCTATGGGCAGAGGGAATCATTGGTCCATATTTCTTCAAAAATGAAGCCGGCCATAATGTTACAGTCAATGGGGAACGCTATAAAGCCATGATTAATGACTTTTTCGTGCCTTTTTGGAAGATGTTGCTGTGGACGACCTTTGGTTCCAAAAAGACGGCGGCGCTACATGCCATACAGCTAACTTAACAATCAATTCATTGAAGGAAACTTTTGGTGAGCGCATTATCTGGCGTCGTGGGCCTGTGGCGTGGCTTCCAAGATCGTGCGATTTAACACCGGTGGACTATTTTTTGTGGGGTTATGTGAAGTCGCTTGTCTACGCAGATAAGCCTGAGACGATTGTAGCCTTCGAAGAGAATATTTGGCGCGTTATTGCTGACATACGTCCCCAATTGCTGCAAAAAGTGTTCGAAAATTAGGCCTCTCGGCTGGAATTTATTCGAGCTAGCCGCGTCGGCCACTTGCCCAAAATCATTTTTAAAACATAATGGCAAACCCTTATCTTTATAATAAAGCTGTATTCTTGGCCATAACATTAAATTAAATGCGTTTTATTTTTTCTTGAAAACCACACCTCTAAAAAAACACCTTTTATAATCAGCCCTACCACGAATTCCATCGTAATCGGAAACTTGTTACGAATCCCGAAAAAGAGTATCACAGAATATTATCGTATCGGAATATCCCATACAAATTGACATTACGAACGGATTGTGTGATAGTTATCTTTCGGGATATTCCGATTACGATGGAATTCGTGATAGGGGTGAATATTTTGATTTACGCTAGGCAAAAAAATTTGAGAGATAATGAGTCCTAGAGGGATCCAGAAATTGAAGAACACGACGACGATTTTTAGACCGATGACTTCAACGATAATTGCCCTAACTCATATACCGGCTCGGAATCTCAAGATTTCAATGCAGTTTCATAGCCAAGGTAAGTGGAAAAGTCACCAACATCGGAGATTTAAGTGCCAATTATTCAGGTAAGTGTGCACTGTGATATTGCTCCTTAATCTTTCACATTGTCCACTTAAGTGCCACTTTTCTGACTGTGTAACTGCCCCTTAGCCTTTTTGTTGATGGTTAAAATGGTACTAACTTCAGAGACTTATACAGGGTGTCCGCCGGGAACGTATACTACTTTGTTTTGCCGCCATTTTGGTAAACATTAGTCTTGACAGTTCATATTTGGCAGTCATGAAGTAGACACGTGGCAAATTTATTATGGAAACATATTCGATAAACCAACGTGTTTTAATCGTTAAAAAACATTTTATCAAAATCAATCATCGATTACTGTGACGATGAGAAAGTTTTGGGAGAAACAACAAAACGCACTATTTATCGTGTAGTTAATGATTTCGAAGAAAGAGTGTCTGTAGGTGATAGGCCCAAGCATGGACCACAACGTACTGCAAGATCGGCTGGAAACATTACTGCTGCTCAAGGAAGTGATACTTCTTTGAAAATGAAAACGGCGTAACGGTAACTGTAAATGGGGAGCGATATCGTGATATGATTGAAAACTTTTTAACACCACAACTGCATGCTTTGGGCTTGATTAACATGTGGTATCAACAAGACGGTGCCACATTGCATACAGCCAGGATTACAATGGAATTACAACTGTTTTGGCGCCGTTCTGTTCTAACCACATGTCGTCCACATCCATATTATCCAATTTTTAGGAAATTCTTAAAAAAAGCCACAGCTCTCCACCAAAATTCAGTTTTTTTCGGAATTTTTTTTGAATCTTCTCCTTTGTTTGGTCTAATTTCCTGGGGAATTTTAGACATGAGTAATCTCATAAACTTCATCAGAAGTTCTAATCATATTCTACTCCCTTAAACGAGTAGCGAGAAAGAAAAACCAAGGAAGGTAGGTATTTATTTAATTAAGTACACTTTATTTTATATGAAATTAAAGGTAATAAAATAAGCTTTTCACTTGAGCTAAAAAAAAGTATATGTCATCACTAAATTTTTTGAAATATCGGTGTGGTAAAGACCGCGCAAAAAAAATGGCTTTTCAAGACAAATTTTGCACTATTTTAAAGACAAGAAAAATACCTTTCAGTTGACATCAATTTGATTTCGCCCGTTAAGGACAATTATTTGGAACGAAATCTGAAATCCTTATTTTGCAATCATCAACTTCAAGCCGAAATATCTCGACTTTCCCATGAACGATTTTGAAAATATTTTACTCATTTATCGGGCTTCTCGTCACTCTGGGCCAGAAATGGGCAATTCCCTTTCAGCTTCTGAAGCACAGTCAGTAGTTCAAATAGCAAAAATAAACAAATTTTTAATTTAAAAGTTGGCCTCTAAATTAATTCTTTCTCTCTCTCTCTCTCTCTCTCTCTTTTAACAAACATTAATTTTAATTCACCTTCCGCTGAATCCTTCATCCATAAAGAGATTTTCCAAACCAAAAAAGAACAAAAAAAAAACAAAACAACCAACATACCTACCCGAAAATAAATATCTAGTTCCGGATCCGGACATAAAAACAGACTCAGAAGGAAAAAACAATAGAGAGGATGGAGATATAACAAATTTGGCAATTTATTAAGGTTTAAGGTAGGATTTTATTTTATTTTTCTGCTTCCCTTTAGGTATAGGTCTGGGTACTCTGCTCTCGGTGGTGAATGGATGTGCGGAAAAGCGCGCCTGTTGCTCTGTCACAATTCCTTTCTTTAGGCTTTTATATGGATTAGGATTTATTTCGATTACGAAAACATAAGGTCCTTCGTTTTAGCTTCGTTTTAGCACTCACCTCACACTTTAACTGTGGACATAAAATATATATGTAAATATATGGGGCTTTATACCTTTTTTTTTTGTTGTATTAAAGGACTCGTTATAGGTATAGGTATACTGTGAGCCTAAGGCTTAGTCTGTTTTTTTGATTATCTTTTTTTTTTGTTGTTGTTGTTGTTACTATGGGGTGAGGGGTTTTTGGTGAGAAATGCCATAACAAAACATACCAACAACAAGGTAGACAGAAAATAATACAAAAGGGTTCGTTGGTCTAAATTTAACTGTCGTCTCTGAATAAAAAAAAAAAAAAACATATACCTCTATATGTAGGACCTATGTGTAACTATAATGATAGCTTTCTGCCAAAGGACTACAGGTAGACGGACCACAGAATGCACAGAGAGAAATACACCTGTTCACTCATCCGTAGGGCAAAAATACTTTGCATGACTTTGCCAAATAAATTGTTTGCCATTGAGGATATAACCCAGCTATACCAACATCAACAAGAACAACAAAAAGGACATACGAAATATTCGCAAACTATAAAAACACAAACACACACACACACACACATACAGATGATGACAGAGATATAGAGGAGGGCGAAAAAGGCTTTAGTTCTTTTGGAGAAAATTCTCACCCTTCCGCACCATCGTTCGTTAAACGTGAATAAGTAGAATTGCACGAAACAGTCCGGAAATGAAAAATGCAATTTTCAGACTTTTTTTTTTTGTTGCTCCCTCCCTCTTGTCTGCAATTTTCGTTTTATTTCATTTTGCATTTCGTGCATTCAAACCATTCAAACAATTTGCGAAAATTCAATGCAGAGTTGAAATTTGCAAAAAAAAAATGAACTGAAAATAAATGCATGTAGGTAAAAGATAAAATAAATTTTTCAGTTATGCAAGGATGCGTGCTATATGTATATTTTTGGTGCAACCAGACAACCCCAGAAGACCAGAGATAATATATTTTTGGGACAATAAAGAGTTTAAGGATATTTTTATTTGATAAAACAGTTTTTTATGAGTTCGTAGTTTTTTTTTCTTCTCTTTGAATTTATTTGATTTTATAAGAAGAACAGTTAAGATGGTTTTATTTTTGAAAACTGAGTTATGTTTCAGTGAATGTGATTGTTTTTTCTAAGATTTCTTGGGAGTTTTATATTTCATTCAAAAAGTTAAGAAAAACAGAAGGATAGTTGTAATTTATTTATTTTTAAATTTTATTGTAGAAGTTTATTTTAAAGCACTCTTACATAGAAGGAGAAAAGTTTTGAGCGTGAAATTAATAGGTTTTTGCTTTATAGACTAAGTTTCAGTTCTGAATTAATTCTGAGGTCCAGTATTTCAGTGCGAGATTAAAGTTAAACCTGAGTTAACTCATCAAATTCGGAGGATTAACTGAACAGATGCTTTTGATGTTTTATTCGCCGAGTTTGTTTTGTCGTTCTGCATGCGATTTCCACCGAAAAACTGCTTCCTCAGTTAATTTTGGGGATAATTTACTACTAGAGTTAGCTAACTCTGGTTTAACTCACAACTAAAAAAAATCTGGGCCTAAAGCTGAAAACACACCGGGTGATACAAAACGTTTTTGCTTCATAAGGCAAGAAAACATGTTTTGTTTGAACACACACAAACCATAACACAATAAAGCAAACAAAATCATTTCACTTTTCTGTTTTGTTTGGTGTGTTTAAAGGATTAAAAAAAAACAAAATTTTCAACGGGAACTTCCAAACAGTTAAAACGCCACCAGTGGCAAACAAACGCAACGATATAATTTGTTTCTGGAAAAAAAAGTTCTGGTTATCGACAACGATACATTTTTTTCTGTTTTTCCTTTTTTTTCGTGAGAAGTGTGAGTTGCACCACAAGGACGTGTGTAATAATTGACGACGCAGCGCTGGTATAAAATAAAATGTTTTCCTCAGGTGTGCGTTGGCCGTATACAAAACCATGCATTTTCGACGACGAGTCATAAAAACAAAAACATGTTTTGTTTGTTTCGCCTGGTTGATGTGTTTTGATTCACAAGAATCAAGGGATTTTTGTTTCTGAAGACAGAAGAACACGTTTTGACTGATCCTGTGTGTTTTCAGCCCAATACATAATACATGCATAAATGTATAGGTGTGTTTTTTTTCTCATAAAAAAATTCAGAATTATGCATAAGATTTCAGTAATCTAAGAAATATGAAACATGTTTTTTTAGCAAAATATCGGTGAGAAAAAAAAATTTGACACACTTTTGTGATTTTTGACGGAGCAAAATCTCTAAACGAAAAATTTGGGAAATTCTTGACACTTCATTGGTTATGACAATAATTTTGTGATGATCTTATGTTGCGAAGCTTTTCTTAAAAAGTACCCTAAGTTTGGACCAGTGCCGAGATTTAGCTAATTCGAAACCGCAGCGAGTGAGTGAGATGAGTCACGTTGCATTGAAAATAAATTTAGCTAGTAAAAGTGAGTGAGTGAGTGAGTGAGTGAGTGAGTGAGTGAGTGAGTGGGTGAGTGAGTGAGTTAGTGGGTGAGGGAGCGCGAGAGTGAGTGTCAGTGGGTGAGGTCAGTGAGTGAGTGAGTGTCAGTGAGTGAGTGTCAGCGAGTGAGTGTCAATGAGTGAGTGTCAGTGAGTGAGTGTCAGTGAGTGGGTGGGGTCAGTGAGTGAGTGAGTATCAATGAGTGGGTGTCAGTGAGTGAGTGTCAGTGAGTGAGTGTCAATGAGTGAGTGTCAGTGAGTGTCAGTGAGTGAGTGCCAATGAGTAAGTGTCGGTGAGTGAGTGTCAATGAGTGAGTGTCAGTGAGTGAGTGTCAATGAGTAAGTGTCAATGAGTAAGTGTCAATGAGCAAGTGTCAATGAGCAAGTGTCAATGAGCCAGTGTCAATGAGCAAGTGTCAATGAGTGAGTGTCAGTTAGTAAGCGTTAATGAGTGAGTCTCAATGAGTGAGTGTCAGTTAGTGAGCGTCAATGAGTGAGTGAGTGTCAATGAGTAAGTGCCAATGAGTAAGTGTCAATGAGCAAGTGTCAATGAGCAAGTGTCAATGAGCAAGTGTCAATGAGCAAGTGTCAATGAGTGAGTGTCAATGTGAAGCGAGTCATCTCACTTCACTCGCTGAAATAGCTAAATCTCGGCACAGGTCTTTTGATTTTGTAGGGCGATAGTGCTTAATTGCTGGTAAGCTATCAGTTTTTTGTAAATAATGACAAGTTGAAAAATATAGTTTATGAAATTCTGAACAAAAAAGATCAGACAATTCTTTTTCGTAAAACCAACGATTTATGAGTAAAACGTGCACAAATGCAACCAGCACCTAACACCACCACACAGCAGTATGTGGGAAAAACAGACACACATAAACAAACAACTGTAATTGTAAGGTTTGCGAACGTTTCTCTCAAAATCTATTGCCCTTATGATCAAAATTGTCAGGTTTTCTTTTTGTGCAGAATTTTATAAGCTTCAGTTTTTGGCTTGACATTTTTTTTCAAAAAAAAAGTTCACAGTTTTTCATATATTTACAAAAAAAGACTGAGAAAATCAAAAGCAGAAATTCAAGTTTAAGGTACTTTTTAGAATAGGCTTAAGACACGTCATAATAAAACTCAAACCCAAAAATTCATTTTTGTCGGAATTTTTTCAAAGTTTGGCTATTTTTTGTCGAATTTTTCTGGGATATAGGCAACGGCGCACACAAGTGGAAGAGGACCTCAACAAACCTGGCGTGCGAAACCGGAGACAGCTAGCAAGTGACCAAGCTGGCTGGAAGAAGCTTGTTGGTTAGGAGACCCAGGAACAAACCGGACTAAAGCGCTCTCTTAAGTAAGTGCTTAAGTAAGGACTTGGGTTGAAGAATATCTTCGCCGACTTGGTATATAAAGCTAGAGATAACAAACTAGATATCGAGAAGACAGACGAGGTCTATTGCCTTAGCCCCAGTAGCACTCCCAGTTGTCTATGATTTTGATTAAAAATAGCCACAAAATTGGAGATTCATCATGATGAAAAATGAAGACATGAGAAGTACCTGGTGGCGTAATGGTAAGTGTGTAGGACTAGCCAACTCAATAAAAACAGCTTCTGCATCTAGCAAGGAAGTGACAAATCTTCCAAGAAATCCTATTTTCCTGAATAAGTGCCTCTGACTTTATCCATTCCGATTCGACAGAAAATTGTTGGTCCACTCCATGCCTGCCGATAACATCCACAAAAGAATGGTTGAAATTTGTAAATCACTAGGCCTTGGTTCTACACGAGCTTTTGGGCCACCCAAAGGTATTTGTAAGTGAAGACCTTGTCAGTACCTAATTTATTTTGCTACGTTTAGTTGATTTTCAATCGATTCTTTGAACATTTTACTTATTTATATATAGATATATATAAATTAGTTTGTGCTTCAGTTGCGATGGAAATTTAATGAAGCGAATAATAATGAAAAACAAAAATGTATCCATCACAATGTATATACCTACATATAGGTAATCAATCCTTCAAGGAATTTATTTTCAAACTTTAAGTTGAAAAATTACAAAAATGGAAAAAAAAGTTCTTCCTTTGTTCTTTAATTGGGAGTAATTTACAAAATTTCTCAAGCAATTTACAAATTAAACTCACATCATTTTCATTTTTGTTCAACGAACAACAGAATACAGAAAATGAAGTCGAGTAACTTTTTGATTAATGAACAATCTGGCTGTGGTGGCTGTGTAAAAGGAATTATGTACATTTTACTAAATTCCGTTTTGTGTAAAATAAGAAAAAAAAAAAAAAATATTCCATCTTAAGAAGTTAAAAAGTTATTTTGTTGTTTCGAAACAATTTATAACCTCAAGTTCTTCCTTATCCCCCCCTCTCACCCAATCACTCGCACTCCATTTGATTTAAAAATAACAAAGAAAAAAGTCCTTAAATTCAAAATTGACTTATCGTGCATGACTGTTGGACAAAAAGTAGGTCCTTTCAAGCTCGCTCGTTCATTATGGATTATTGTTATTAATATTTGTTTCCTCTTCATTCTTTTTTTTTTTTTTGAATTTTTTGAATAAAATAAATTCTTGTTCAAAAACGAAAAAAGAAATATTTTTTTTAATAAAAATACCGCGTCGCCACTCAGCAAAAAAAAAGAAGTTCTTTTAAACCAAACAAAAAGGATAACACACGTGTAGCACGAGAGCATTCGCAAAGGAGCCGGATGGAGTTGGGAAGGACTTGGAAGTTGAAGTTATTTCCTTTTTACAATCGTCCGACATTGTTCAGTGTTCACTCTCTTTGCAATGTGAACAATGTACGAGCGTATAGTGTGTGAGCTAGTACCTACCTAAGTGTGGGGGTTAAAATGTAATTCCACATTGAAATTTCAGTCATGTAGGTAGGAATGGAATACTTTTTTTTTATGAAGGTACGAAGGTATAGGTAGGTAGGTATAGGGAAGGAGGCGTGATGGAGGTCCTGGATATGAGTTGAGCAGCAGGATGTGAAACTTTGTAGGTTTTTTTTTATTTTAAAACCGATTTAATCAATGGTTTAGCTGCGGTGTGTTTGTGTATATATATGCAAGAGAGACAAGGAAGGATATGTTTGTTCATTGGTTACGATATGTTCATATGGATAGTTTTATTATTAGAATCATATTTTTATTTTTTTTTCGAATTGAAGTGGTTCAATTTGTAAATGTGGGAAACGTAATTTTTTTTTCATAAAAAACTTTATAGAAACAGATACATTTTATACACAGATACAAAGTTGTATAAGCTAGGCCGTTGGCGTAGTGGGATTATATATATTATAGCAAAACTTTGAACTACATATATGGAAAGCCATTCATGCATCTATATGAAGTGTTACACAATCAAATAAATTTTTAATAATAATTTTTTTTTCTGACACAATTCAAATTGGGGTGGTGGTGACTAGCCAATAAGTAACATGTGGCATTGGGAAATATCTGCTGGTTGAGTGAGTCGAATAGACCACCCGCAAAAACTATAACAATGCATATTTCGAAATTATAATTCAAACATGTGAAAAGTGTAAAATATATACACTCTTCGGACAGTTTAATATCGCACTTCATATAAATGGTGTTTTTTTAGACGTGTGGTTTTCAAGAAGAAATAAAACGCATATCATCTAATGTTATGGCCAAGAATTTATCTTGAATGAATGATAAGGGTTTGCCATTATTTTTTAAAAAAGATTTCGGGCAAGTGGCCGCCGCGGCTGGCTCGAATAAATTCCAGTCGAGAGGCCCAATTTTCGAACACTTTTTACAGCAATTGGGGCCGTATGTCAGCAACAACGCGCCGAATATTCTCTTTCAAGCCGTCAATCGTCTCGGGCTTATCTGCGTAGACAAGCGACTTCACATAACCCCACAAAAAATAGTGAAGCGGTGTTAAATCGCACGATCTTAGAGGCCACGCCACAGGCCCACGACGCGAGATAATGCGCTCACCAAAAGTTCCCTTCAATGAATTGATTGTTAAGTTGGCTGTATGGCATGTAACGCCGTCTTGTTGGAACCAAAGGTCGTCCACATCAACATCCCCCAATTCAGGCACGAAAAAGTCACTAATCATGGCTCTATAGCGTTCCCCATTGGCTGTAACATTATGGCCGGCTTCATTTTTGAAGAAATATGGACCAATAATTCAATCTGCCCATAGAGCACACCAAACAGTGACTTTTTGAGCATGTAACGGTGCGGCGTCTCAACAATGGCTTGAGGATTATCTACACTCCAAATGCGGTAGTTTTGCTTATAGACGTAGCCATTCAAATAAAAATGAGCTTCATAGCTGAAAAAAAAATTTCTTGTGAAAATCGGGGTCAACAACGATCTTGTTTCGAGTCCATTTTGGACGATTTGCAAACGTTGTTCAGGAGTAAGTCTATTCATTATGAAATGGCAAACCACATTGAGCATAAAAATGAGAGACAGCTGTCAAAAAGACCAATTCCGAAAAAAGTATTGCCAGATTGAAAACCACACCTCTAAAAAAAACACCCCGTAAAAATGTTGGTTCTTCTCAAATTTTGGTTCTTCTTAAATCGAACTCTAGTAGATCAGCACTATATTAAGCAGGTACGAGG